>KK113346.1:125438-186244 GCA_000611955.2 Stegodyphus mimosarum | reverse complement strand
TTTTTTTTTTTTTTTTTTTTGCGCAGTGTACCATAATAGGTAAACTCTAGATCCTATGGAAAACTTCAGTAGCTCATTTCTCAACCTTTTTTTGTAAATTCTGATAAAACTTGCAATGTTTTTTAAATACTTACTTGGTACTGGTCTTACCAGTTGACCCATGGTACATCGCTGGTGTCCCTCATACTTTTACCTGTACATTTTCTTTGGCCGTCACGTTACTCATTCGGAGGGACAAAGCCACTACATCAGGGACAGCATTTACTGCCCTTGGCAGTAGGAAGCAGGTTCGTGTTATTTTTCCCCTGAGCCTCTGCTGTCATAGCATAATAGTATATTGAGACAATTTTAAGTCAAGCTGTGTTGATGCAATGAATTATATCACAGTTATTTAGAGTTTTTGTTGAAAAGTGTCGTTCTAACCTAAAATGAACGGAATTGAGTTTCTATTAACTTTCATTTCCTGTAACTATCATGTAAAAGGGTTAATATTTCCATTTTGGATTTTAGTTTCGTTATAGGACTACCAGCTAAGAACGCAGACAAGATAAATCGTCTGATTATTTTACGGTTAACTAAATAGTTAGTTGAAACCTTGCATTTAATGGCGTAATCGTATAACTGTATTAAGAAATATGTATTTCGTTATGAACTATAATTGTAAGCCAATGGTGGATTTCTGGTATCTTGGGCAGTTCTACCTGTACCTGTCTTAAAATAGCACAAAGTGAATGTCGTTGAAAGAATGAGGTATTCTTGAGAGCAGACAAAACCCAGCGCATAATTAAAAAAGCAATTTCACTATTTTAAAATTTTATTTGAGAGTATTATTATTTTTACCGTAAAAAATGCTGTTTAAGAATGATATTCCTTTATATACTGCTCACTAATGTTCAAACTAGCTCCATTAGAAAGTTGCCTTTTTCATGCACAACGAAATGAACACATAAATTGTCATCGTACTCATATCTTTGAAGAGGTGGCAATAAAATTCACATATTTTAAGAATATAGAATGAAATTTTAAGATATTACTATTTTAGAAATTGCATTATATTAAAAATTCCAAAACGTACTTAGAAAGGAAATCTTTGAAAGAATGTTTATGATTTAAAATATTCTCTTTTTGAATTATTCATTTAAAATGATCTGAATGCGATTTAGGATAAAGATATTTCACACAATAAAATTTTTTTATTCTTAATTTTGAAAAAAAAAATTCAAGCTCTAGGCAAGTGAACGTCATTTTTTCAATTTAAAATTAAAGCGGTTTAAAATATGATAATTTTTTTCTTTCTAGTGGTTCAAAACGAAACTGAGAACTGAACAATGTAAATATAGGTAAATAATTGAATTTTGTCATGCTCATCGGGACAAGAGCGCAAATATTTAGAATATTATGAAAGATACGTGTTTCTTCTCCTGAAAATTTCAGCCATAATTTTCTTTAGAAAATCATTTACAAAGTTAAATCTGCCCAGACAGGTATTTTGCGACTAACCTTAAGGAATCAGGTAACTCTAAGTAATTTTTAAAAATTGAAACTTTTATCTCTTTTAAATCAAAATTCGACTTTTTGTAAGCATTTCATAACAAACCCAATGTAAAAATTCGTTATAGAACCAAAGTTACGGTAAAAACCAGTTTCAGGTTACCATTTAAACAGTTTTAAGTCACCGTTTAAAGAGCCAGATCACTTGACAATATTTGCATTTCAGCGAATTCCACGGATTTAGTTCTATGAACTACACATGTTGTATTATGTGCAAAATTTTATATAAATATTCTCACATGATGGGAAATTAAATTTATATCTATTAATGTAAGCATTTTATAATAAACACAAAATAAAAATTCCCTGTAGAACCAAAGTTACGGTAAAACGTAGTCCTAAGTTACCATTTAAAGAGCCCTATCTTTTGCTACGTATATACCATTTAAAGAGCCATATCTAAATGAGTGATTTGCATTTGAGCGAATTCCACATATTTAATCCTTTGAATACATGAAATGCTCGTATACATAAATTTTGTAAATACATAGTTTCACGTGACGGAAAAATAAATTTATATCTATTTATATATTTATTAGCATACATGTTTACGAAAATATTAAACTTAAGAAAATAAAACGCTTATAAAGTAATTTAGTTTTTAAATAAGGTTTAAAAAAAATGTGATTATTTTTGCTTGCTTGCATAAGTAATATTTCTTTGAACTCTTTTTTGATTAGAATTTTAAGAAACATTATATTTCTAAAATTGTATGAACATTATATTTCTAAAAAATAACCAATTGTTGTACTTCTGACATAACAGCTTCAAGAATTTTATTTAAATTGGAAATCATACGAAACTTTTGACTCCCCCACTTGGAAAACAAGGGTAGGATAAAAAAAAAATTTTAAATCTTAGATCCAAATTCCTCTCATAATTATTTAAATTTTGTAACAGTATTAATATGCTTCTAATATGCAGCAGAATGTGATGCTCAAGGGTGACGCAAAAATGAAATGTGATATATACGGAAACGACCTATACTGCGTCACATAAAACACAACGAAAGTAAGTTGAGTTATAAGTTTTAGTGATGAGTCAACGTGGAAGCTAAGAAAGGGCGTACATCTCAAATTACCACGCATGACAATGTATTGGTTCATTCGTATCTTGACTTGGACCGATTTTTCTGAAACTAATCTAAGAAGAAATGTAGCTTATCATAGTTTCGATATTAGAAACCTCTTCTAACGCTTTAGTAGAAATTTTAACATTACGTTCGACGGTTACTCATAGCATAATTCTACTTTTACATCTTAGATTTCCAAATTAAATTTTAATACATGTATACGTCTTCTGTTAAAACCTAATATGATACGATCCCTCTCCCTCAGAACAGATGTTTTACATTAAAACACTCTTTTACCATTGATATTGCAACAAAAGGGAGTTTCGGAAAAGCAAACATTCACTAACCGAAAGAAGATACAGAAATATAAAACGGAAACATAAATTTACCTTCATATTTGGCTTGAAATCCCTTATAAATTGAACCTGCATTTGTAGTATGATATATGACAAGCATTCTGTGACCTGTGGATACAAATCTTTCTCCCAAAGTTCGATTGCCGCAGAACCTGCCTAAGGAAAGGAAAACGTCACACAAATATGTAAGACCTCTCGATGTCAGTTGTAATAAAATTATTATTTTTGTGCTGATGAATTATCAAGATTTTTATATATTCTTCGGAAATCGGTTGAATATATAAGGAATTATCGCAAACATCTGTGTGTTCCTTTCTGATTATAAATGGTAGCAACAACAACAACGAACATCTTTGGTTCGAATCCCAAAGAGAATTGTTAGTTTCTCCCTCTTGGGGATGTTATATTTTCCCTCTACCCGGCCCGCTCCATCATCGAGGGACATTAGTTTTTCGCATAGGAAATATAAAAGTTATATTACCTCTCCGAAAAATTAATATGTCTGGAAATATAGCTCTCTGATAGTCCAGGTTCTGGTAATTACGATTCTAACTGTTTTGTGAAGAGCTTATGAGAGCTCTAATCTTAATTGTTATATAAATCTACTTAAAGTCAGTCAGATCTTTTTTAAATAGATTACTGCTGGTTGTTATATATGTCGTCTATCTCATGATTCATTGATGTTATTGTGAATAAATAATATGAGTTTATCAAAACAGTAAA
The DNA here is from genome assembly GCA_000611955.2 of Stegodyphus mimosarum. Classification (NCBI taxonomy): domain Eukaryota; kingdom Metazoa; phylum Arthropoda; class Arachnida; order Araneae; family Eresidae; genus Stegodyphus; species Stegodyphus mimosarum. The sequence goes on along the minus strand of KK113346.1, from coordinate 182,542 downwards.
ACATTCGTGTAACATTCTAAATTTCATTCAAAATGAATCTATTATCACCACAGAATGATAGAATATTTAATGCGCTATAAAATAATTACCTATTTAAAAGATTTCTCAGGTTAAAAATGCTAACAAACTGGAGCAAATAAGATTAACATACAGAACCGTGTACCCAAAATTATGTACCTGGTGACTCATTACGTAGGAGGGGGATAGCATCAGATCTAAAGTGCGAAGTCAGTATCTATGATATACTATTAACATTTTTGGAGTAATGGACGCAATTATTTTTAATGGCTTAGTCACAGAAATTTTTGTTGATATCATGAATGCGGTACTTTATGTTGTAGAGTCGTTAGGTTCTTTTTCTAAAGCAGTAGACGCGAAAATTGCGCATTGGCGTCGCCGAGACTCGAATCCGGACCTCTCGAATCCTAGCCGAATGTACTATTTTTACACCACGAAGGCATGCTGGAAGGAGGGAGAAAATATCTTAAACGATTTTCAAGTCTTTGTGCGACAAACAAGAATATTCGAGAACGAAATTGTTCTTTGGATTTATTAAAATTTAAGTTCTCTGTACTAACATGTCTAAATAAGTGAGGCCGTGTTTCAGTCAAAAAATAATATAATAATATATACAGCATACTGATAATCGTTTTTTCTCAAAAGTGAAAAATTTAAAGACAAAGGCAACACAAGACATTCTACTGAAAATATCTTCTGATGCTTTCTTCACAAAGAGCTTCAGAACGTTAAGTATGGGTTGAGTATTCCACATTTCCAGCCTTCAAAATGAAAATGAAAAAACAGTTTGAATTGAAATGGGAAACATAAAAAATATTTCAAATAAAGAACGTACTTTTATTCTCTGGGGCATCATAATTTGTTAAAATACCATTAGAAATTTACGGAGAGTTAAGGCATTAATATTCATTCCATGCACACAGACATTCATGGCGCATGTAAAGTGCACATGAAAAAGGAGAACATTTTGTTATCATTGTCAACTTTGAAACTCTCATGAAAATGGTTAGCTCAGTTACCGATGGAAATGGAGAACGGTCGTTTTCTGTTATTTTAAAAATTAAAATTACTTTAAAAAATTAATAGAAAAGGTCTCTATGGAATAACCAATTATCTCAGTTTAAAGCATACTGAAAACAATATTGGCAGAAATTGAATTTCCACTTAAACTTCACACTTTCAGATGCTCTAAATTTTGAAAATTTCCTCGGTGCAGGCAGTTTTAGAAAATCTAAAAGTGTTAATTTTATTGATGCAAGAGAAACTTATTTTTTCGTTGAAATGTGAGTTTTATATTAAATAACATCTGCTCTAGCGGTCACGCTTTCGATTTGGCATGCGTAACTCTGAAAATAAACAGCAAGTATAAGCTGAGATTACTAAAATGAATACTAAATGCAAAACTCAGCCTGAAAAAAAAAAGAATTAGTACTTATAAAATGGCAAAAATATTCTACGATTCATAAAACATTATCTTCGAAGAAAATTTTGTTCAGTAAAAAATATTAAATTAACAAATAAGCAAATAAAATCAACATTAAAGAGAAAAAATAGTAAATGCGTAAGAGAAAAAAAAATAGAGGGGTGTAGAATAACGTCATATCATCGAAATCCCATCTCTGTTCAAACCGCGTTTCCGTCATTATGTGATGACCAATCATATTGTGTCGAGCAACAAGTTCGATGATCCCTTTAAATGATCACGCCATATTAGCAGGAAGAAATGAACAGTTCCTTATAAATATTATAACGGATCACAGGAAAATAAATAGTTGCAAATAGCTCAAGAAAAACGTGGATTTTGAGCAATTCCTCTTTAGACATATTGTCGATAAATACTGCCAATTCAAAATCTCTCGCAGGGTAAAACTTAAATACCAATTCAGCTAATTGTCTGTGAATCGATAAATCTAACTGCTGATTGACTACTAATTAACTGGTTCCAGCTCTTGGAGAAGCATTTATATAGTGTGGCACGGATATGGGTATAATGAAGCACAAGGCTCCTGAAAGCTTTCAAGAAACAAGGTTCGAGTAAAAAGCCTGAGAAGAGCATATTTGCCCATATCTTAAACTACACTTAAGTTACTTTTACAATTTAAAGTTGTTGGCCTCCAAATTGGAAACTTTATAATTCTATACAAGAAATAAAAACTTATTTGCAAAAAAATGTGGCCACAAATGCGATTCAAAACAAATAAAAGCCATAAAATTATTACTTTAAAATTAACAAATAAACAGTTAAGGTGATGAAACTATCCACAATGTTACAATAACTCAGAAAAAAAAAATTGCAAAAAAAAAAAAAGGATTTAAATATTTCCAGACATTTACAACAATATTATTTTTAAAATTCTATAAAAGTCAGACTTTTTTATCCTTCATTGTTTTAAAAAGGGACATAAGATATCATGCGTTATATCTGTTATTGTCGAATGCGAAAATTTCAAAGCTTTATACAACTTGTATTTAAATAGACTAATGTTTATAATAGAGTTATAATTACAGAAACGCGAGCTGCTTTTGAGAAATTTTAAAAAAAATTGCGTTGAATTACTATAAAACTCAAAATCGCTTTTCAAATTTTTGCTACCAAATATTATCGCCCTGTATTTTATTTGAAAAAAATTAAAGGGGCGTTTTGTGTGTTACCTTTATTTATTAAATATCATGTTTTTCGCACTTAAACCATAAAATTCAATTCAACGGCAATATTGTAAAATAATTTTAAAATGAGCATATCTTTAGAATACACAATCTCCGATAATTATCGATACACAATCTGACGCGTTGGAGTTAAAAATATTTTTTCTGTACCAAGTTCCTATTGTTCGTTTTGAAATCCTTGAGTTTCTTAATCAAAAATTCGTTAAAGTGTTACAAAATATGAAATCGATCATAAAACAAATTTCAATTTCCAAATTAGGGCTGCCAAATGCTCGTACTCGGGTGGATTCGGTATGTTATTGAAAATTGGACGGCTGTAGGTACCGTTGTTTTATCACAGTGCCAGAAACATACATACATTCATGCAGATTCTTCAATATTTAATTTCTTTAAATATAATACTGGGATGGAATATTTGGTGGCAACAGTTTGAAAAGTGAATCAACGCAGAAAGTGAATAGACCAGAAAGTGAAAATGCCAAAATAGCCCTTCTGAGCTAACTCCCTTTGGGCTAAAAAAACACTTAACCAAACTGGAAATTCATAGTAAACTTAGTTTAAAACAAAAATGTTCCGCTCTATTCAGTGGTATAAAGAGTGAAATTCTGAGATTAGATATATTTTTCGTTTAAAAGTTAAAACAAAAATCATTAAAATAAAGAAAAACTAACTTAAATTTTGAAAAGTCACTATGTGATGCGCATCTTAATCCTTCCCACAACATGTAACCAAATATTGCATCTGAGAGCCTCATTGTCTTATTACTATGTGACGAACTCTCATTCACTCTTTATCTTATAACAGTAGGGAACAGACATCGAGATAATATCGCAGGGCCAAAAACCATAATCGCCAATGTCTCAAAAATAATTTTCACTTGGTCTTCTGTTGTCCGACAAACAAATCAATCTGATAAACACTGACTTGGCAGTTTCATTAAGAATACCCCCCCTCAAAAAGAAAAAAAAAGAAAAGAAAGCAATATCCTGATAGTTAGTTTCGATGATCCCAGCTGGAGTGACAGCAAGCCCATTTTTAACAGAAATTAAGAGCCAGTAAATGATCTATGCTCCCCAAAATTTGAAATTACGAAGTTGCAATTACAAGTTGTTCAGAAACAAAGGGTGAAAGCCAGAGAACGTAAAGCTCATCTCGCGTTGAAATATTAATAGATTAATTAAAATGAAACCTCCATCCCTTCGTCCCACTGGAATTAAGTTATATCTCTCTATTCGGCATCAAATCCGATGTTGCAACTACAGAATGTTATTCATAGAAAATGACTTGGTGTTTAGATCTGCATATTTATAATGTTAATATATTAATGCGTAAGTTTCTGATACAGATTTAATTCCGCTTGACCCAGAATGGAAACTATTTCATTGGATCGTATAACGATTGAAACGCAGAAGTGAAGCGTAGTTGCTACAAGAAGTGTCAAATCGACGATTTAAATGTCAGGCAAAAGAAATAAGTAAAAGGGCAGCTGCTTTGTTTGGAAAATATTCTTCATTTAATTCGTTTCGTGGTGTAACGAAACACATTTACTTACGTTATAGCATGCCCTGCCTACATAAGTCTTTCATCACATTCTTCACAGAATTATCTTCAAACTTGAATCTCTTTAACAAGGAGACAAGCACATTACGTAAAATGAAAAATGAAGCAAAAAATAACCCTTAAATGGACGTAGATTTGAAACAAATTTCCGACGATTTCAGGGACCATCTGATCCCTCTCTTTTAGGAGCTGAATATTTTGCAGTGGTTGAGAAGAGCAAACCCCTTTAAGGAGAGCATGTACGAAAGACTTCAAGAAAATAGAATTCAATGCTCATGGAAGCCTTTTGAATTTACAAAAAATGAACCTTCTTATGTTATTGACGTTATTTTAATCTTTTTCCAAAGCTTTAAGAATTCTGATGATATCTTAGCACTTTCACGTTTAATCAGTATTTTCTGTGATTAATGGCGCTACATTCCTTTCCTGTAGAGTATCGTTTAATTTTCTAACCCTTATTTTAAGTACCTTTTCTTTCAATTCTCATTTCATTTCCCTGCCAGAATGCAAACTTCCAGAACGCGCGATATTCAAATTAGGTAGAAGGAAGAAAGTATTTAAAGGAACGTTTTGGAGGGTGAAATCAGAGAATGCTCTGCCTGCCTGAAGACAACGTTGCTAACTTTGATTCTCTAGCGATTAGAATTCTGCCACGTTGAATTATTTTTGCCATTAGGCTTGTTTACTTCGAGTCAGAGCCAGCTTACGCCATAGTTAACCTTTAAAATGTTAGGCTTTACTTAGCTTCATTAATTTTATACTATACTTAACTCATTAATTTCATTACTATACTTAACTCATTAACTTATTAGCTTCACTAATATTTAACTCATTAACTTCATTAATTTTCAAGTATTCATTACCTTTTGATTTAAGTCTTAAGTATTAGTTTTATGTGTTGTCTGTTGTAAGCATCAGTTGGTGCCGACTGTTAAACTTGAGTCTTTTTTACACCCTTCTCCTGACTCTGTAGTACTTTTAAAAACTACAATCTTCAATCTTCACCAACAATCAAGTTTATTCTGATCGATAATGTAGAATATCTTAGCCAAAAGACGCATCTTCACCTCTCAGGTATTAGGCCAATAATTATCTCAGGTATAAATCTCAGGTATTAGGCCAATAATCTACACCAACGATCTTCAACGTCGCGACCATATTTTGTTAACTAAGTATATACTGTTCTGCTTGTTTCCTCATATAGGCAGAGCAGTATATTGAAAAGAAGTTCTTGCTTACGATTACTACAACTAACTGCTAAGATTATTGGCTAGAATGTTTATGCAGGCATTTTCTATAGTGCGTATTTCTAGCGTAACTATATTTACGCCTTAGTGGACTGGCCTGACTTTGTAGAGTCCTAAGCTGTGGGTTTGGAGACATCTTGACTATGCTAATATCAGACATTAAGAGCAAAGCAGTCCGAAAACGCAATGTACAATGTTGCTAGTTGTACAAATATCACTAAATACAAAATTGCTCAACCAATCCAAAAACACTTGGTAAGAATATTAACATAAGAACCCTTTAATAAAAGACAAGAGACCTGAAAGAGAAGTAACTCTTAAAGCTTAGCGTAATAATACACAAAAGAAAAAACAAATGTTTATCTCGGAATGCTACTGAGAAAGAGATTGTAGAGTCATCAAGTTATTTGGAAGCAGGAAATGTGAAAAAGGAGCAAAGCCCTCGCCGGGAATCGAGCCACGGACCTCTCGAATACGCGCCGAGCGTGCCGAGCACTACACCGCGAAGGCATGTGAGGAAGGCGGGAGAAATACTTAAGGTGAGTTGCATAAAATCCCACAAATTAAGCCTTCTTCTGCAACTACGTAGATACAACTGTCTGCAAAGCTGAGCGGGTTACTTGAGAGCGCTTTGTTGAAGATTATTTTATTTTTTTCTACATTAATAAATTCATGAATAGCTGGCAGTTTCATAGCTTTGTGTAGAGTACCTTTCATGATGTAGTAAGGGGCAGTAATAAATAATACTCAGGAAAGTATTGAGCCTTTGTAGAATGAGAATGTTCCTGTCAAGAATATTTGCCCAGATAAGAAGAGGCATTCTTAATTATTGGTCTAATACCTGAGATGTGAAGATGCGTCTTTTGGCTAAGATATTCTACATTATCGATCAGAATAAACTTGAGCTTGAATATTACATCATATGCCTTACTACTAATCTCCCTAAATGCTTCTGTCAGGAGGAAATGCTGTTAAACCTTACACCAAGGTACTTCGCGTGTCTCACCAAAGGCACTTTTTTTGGCGAAAAGTGTGGTGCTTGCTGTAATATTATCTTTCCGCCTTTATTTACGAATCATGAGAAATTTGATTTTTCTGAGTTGACATTAATTTCCCATCTCTCACATCGTTCTACTTCATTCTCTGTCCTAGGCCTTCTAGATTTAGATAAATTACAGTATTATCCGCATAACAAGACGATTCATGATTTACGTTACCTTCAGATAAAAAAAAGATAAGGAAAAGGTATATAATAGGCTCAAGAACAGACCCTTGTGAGATATCGACGTGAATTGTTAGGTAAGTGAGTTACAATTCTCTTGTTTGACTGTCAAGGAGAAATATGTAGATGATGAGGATCAGTTCCTTTTCCAGGTCGAGCTGAATTAGTCTATAATTAAGTCCCTCATAACAAACGTAGTCAAAGCCTTTTGCGAAGTCTAGCATGAGAAGGACAACACTTTATCTATTGTAAGTAAATTCAACCATGTGACAAAATTCATTTTGTCGAGACTTCTTTCCGGAAGCCAGATCTGTTAGCCGGAAATTTATACATATGTTTGTATAATCTGTTCAGTATGGTCTTTTCATAGATTTTATCAGTAGACGAATATAGGTTAATCGGCTTGCAGCTTTTCGGATTCTAAGAACTCTTGCCTTGCTTGAATGACAAATATATTTGCCTTCTTCTAAGCCTGAAGAAAATGTTACTTATAGATACATGCATTAAAAACGCTATGTTTATGAACAATGCAGTTCATTTCCTCAGGAATAGCGAAACTGCCACAGCTTGAGAGAACAAGCATTTCAAGAACATAGGATTCGAATTGTGAGTCGGAGTGTTGCATGTTTACTTTGAACTCTTTGCTCAGGTTTTCCGAAGAGACAAGAGATTTTTCAGAGTCTGCGAAACATATTCGGAACTATATTTAATCAGAGAATCGGTGAGAATGTTTTCTTTACATTTCATCACAAAGTAAAATAATCAACTTTCAGATACAATCTTTTCTTCCATAGGCAATTTCAGTGATCGCTAATCTGTTGTTTAATTGTGCGACTTAAGATGCTAATCTGAGCTTTGATAGTTGAGTCCTAAGTCAGATGATAATTTTACCTGAACTGATTTTTCAGTTTGATATTCTTTTGAATATTCATCTGTCAGCAAGTCTACCAGGTAGAAAGTTATTTTTCATAGAGATTGTTGCATTGCAGAGATTGTATACTATACGAAGTGATCAAACTTTGCGTACAGATCTCTACGGCTTGTTCAGTTACTGCCTAGATGAGAATTCCCAATATTTGGAAGGTCTATTTGAAGTATGTTAAAGCAAGGTCTCTAGTCTGTGAGATTTCCTCTGTTTTAGGGACACCAGTAAAGCCTATAACAGGCATAGGATCAGAGTCCAAATCATTGACGACATTGATCACCACTGGGATGTTTTTATAAGAAATAAGAATATCTAGAATGCTCGGTCTGATCCAGCATTATTGAACCTAAAGGTAGGCTCATCTGAAGAAATAAGAAGTAAGGAAAATTTGCTGTTAATAGTTAATAGAATAATAGTTCCATTATGGTTGGTTATGTGACAGCTACAATCACATGCTTTCCATCGAAATCTTCTTGTATATAGTGACGCGCATTTACCTCTTTGCCTCGGGTGAAAAAATACCTAGCCATGGTTCTGATGGATCCCTGTGATTAACCCTTAGATTTCCTCCAATGTAACGATTAATGTAAAGCCTAACCTTTAAGCTTACTATTAACCCTTACAAGAAATTGCAAGAAAACTTTCGACAGGAATTTGCGGCCATCCCAAAGGATTCTGCCGGTATATCTGTTGTAGCGTTTGATTGTATTAACAGAAACATGGTTCGAATTTTCAGCATTAATTATGATCATTCATGTAAAAAGTATCAATCGATATGTTTATATCCACCTTTAATTACAAGTACATTCAAAAATGGTTTTTGCAAATTTATGTGTAAAATAACTTTGGGTTGAACTGGTTTCATTTAATTACAACAGAATTCACTAAGTCCATCTGCCAAAGAGGAAGGATGCATTTTTGGAACAACTGCTAAAGAGAAAGAAAAGTAACTTGTTTTCAGATTCCACATGGGAAAATTTACGAAGAAACTTCATATAACCAGTTCATTTGCCAGGATTTGAATCCAGATAGGACTACCAGCTTCAACTCTCTTATTCATTCCGCCACCGGCGTGCCCTCGACTTTTGGATCCAAAATAAGTTTTCAAAATAGAGAGAGCAGGAGATTAAAGTTCAACTTTCGACGATTTCAGGCTTCCATCAGTGCTCTAATTCCTAGCTTGCATAACAGGTATGGGACACCTGTATGTTAGCCTTTCTAAACATTCTGAACAAATAAATTTGATTCTATATTAATAAACTGCATATCTACCAAAATAAAATTTTGTTAATTTTATCACAGAAGGCTTAAAATAAAATCAATTTTTTTGCTTTCAAATATCGAAGTAAAATAAATAAAGCAAAAACAACTGACCGAGAAGAGGGGATCTGCTCCAATAACCATCTCGTATTTCTAAATATCCTTCATTGCAGGAAGGATCAATATCCATTGCCGTGAATTCGAAGACAATTCTTTCTCCTTGGGTAGCAGAAATTCGCCACACACAGCGATGAGGTCCTAACTTTCCATATTGAAAACCTGGAGATTGAATCTGACTGGACGGTTCATGGCAGGTTCGACCACATTCTGCAAGACATCTCAGCAAAAATTAAAATGAATGAACTGAAAATAGAACTTTGTACAAGTTAGATATAAAATTTAATCAAGGGTGACGAATATAATGAAATATATATATATATTGCACAAAAATTCTTCAACTATTAGAAATAATTCTGAAGACATAACAACTGTTTTAAAATTTTCATGAATTTTATTTTTAATTTTATTGACTTATTTCCTCTTCCCACACAATAAAATCCGCTGTTCAGTTACAGAAAGCGTAACAGCAAGCAAGTTGAACTGCGAGTGTTCTGCAAAATTTCTATGGCCTGTGAAATGCAACTGCAAAGCTTTTATTTTATTAATTTTCGTTTAGCGGATACATTTTAGTTATACATTTTGTGGAGATTTATTTAATTTAACTAACAGTTAATTTTTAATCAAAGCAACTTTCCTTTCAGTCTCGTTTTCATCTACGCTTTCTTGCCAGAATGTTAGTAACCTAGCGCGCGTGTATTCAACTGAGGTAAAAAGAAGTACTACTTAAGGGGAGGTTTGGGAAAGCGATTTCAGAGCGTGTTATGCCTGCTTGAAGGCCACGTTGCTATTTTGAATTACTAGTGATTAGACTGCCGTGGCGTTGAGTGCTTCTAGCCATGAAGTTTATTTCCGCCGACTTCTACGAGTCGGAGCCTTCCTGTGCGTTAAATTATCCTGTGAGCCGTTAGGCTAAATTTACTGCATTTTATTTTAAGTTCATCGGTACCTATTTGAGTTAATCCAGAAGAGTTGGATTTGTGTAAGCCCAAGTCGGGCATTCTGTTGAGTTATATCGAGTGCATAAATGATTCTTTACGCCTTCTTCTGACCTTCTGTTGTACTCACAAACTTGGAGATAATTTCTCATACAATCCTTTAGAGCTCGTTAGTTTATGCTCCCAAAAAGAACGAGACTCTATAATTTCTTCTGAAATCTTTTATTTCCAAAACCCCTAATTTCCTATAGAAAATTCAACCTAACTTAAAATAATTGTAATAAATTAAAAAATAGACTATGAACTCACAAGTTATTCCGTTTGCTGAATTAGAGATATAGCTACCATGATCATTCTCGGTGTTCTGCTTTTAACTTCGCATCTAAATTAGAAGTTTTGAGCTTTGTGGTAAAAATAGTGGAGTAAATATAAGCTCTGTTATTGAGAGCATGTACACGTAAAAGGTGAGTTTTCTAGTCGCGAACATTTACTGATTAAATGACAATATCTGCAAGATTAGATTGAATAGTTTCAGTACTGTGGTCTCAGTTTGGTTTTTAATAATTCCGATCTATGTTTCAGTTTATCTTTGACTTTTCAACTTTCTTTGCATTTTGTTAAAGATGAAAATTTTGCCAGAAACTGAAATTCTAAACGAGTACTGTCTGCAGTTAAGTCTGAAATCAAAACTAATGAAAACTTAAGATCTTATATAATATTTTCTAAAATGTGAAAATTTGGATGTAAAATTTGCTTACACAAACTAGAAGACAATAATTATGTGTACGAATGCTTTCGTGATTCTTAGAAATAATTGACTAAAATAAGCAATCGTATCACGAAAATGATGGTCTCAATACGTGAAGCAGACGATTACCTTGATAATACTTGGTAGAATGTTCGTTATGCGGTATTTTACTTCGCGAATTATTTAAATAGTTGTACGCCAGATCGAAGTTATGGCACATCAAAAGAAACCAGATCATATCAAACACGATCGACATTTTTCATGTGTGCTACAAAATGTGGTACAAACTCTTAAAACACTTAATTCATAATATTCCCTTATGTTTGTTTTCTGTAGATACAAATTCGATGATTCTTCAAGAGTTCAGATTTACGACAATTTTGATTGCTTACTCACAGCTAAAATGCTTAAAATATACCTTTGGACTAGATATGTAATGAGCTTTTAAGGCAAAATGACAGGAAAAAGCATTAAGCATTGAAAATTGAGGAATAATCTCTTAATTCAAACTAGACACATTTTTTGACTACTTAAGAGATACAAGATGAGATAAAAACAATGTGATCTTTCTCCTTTTAATGTTTGTTGGATATATGGTCAAACGGGAATGCATCTCGGATGATGTGCGTGCAAATGAATACATTGTATAGATATCAGTAAAGGTTAGAAAATCCGCTCTTTTATGGGATCAAATGATACTGTTTGCTTATTGAGCTAAGGTTCTTCTGTGACTCACCGCTTAGTAAACCTTGATAAACAAGTTCGGGAACACGGAATGGATCAAGAGTACTGTGCCAGAATAGAGAGAATAGCGGAAAGAACCGAATGAGGTGTGGGGTCGCGAGAATCGACGCAGTCGGACCACTAACTGTCTGGATTGATTTCTTTCAAAAGGGGTAAGATTCCATTGAAATATCCTTTCTGCACAGAACTAGCAATAAAATTCTTGAATAAAAAAGTATTCAAAAAATGGGGAAATGATAAAAATGAAACTCTTTTTTAAAGGAGAAACATTCTTGCCTAAAGTGGGAATCGAACTTTCCTGGCCCACTTCCGAAAGGAAGGAGTTCCGTTTTGTCGAATTACAGTTCACGCATTCAGTAAATTGGACTGATTCTTTGAATCATTTCACGAGCAGATGGCTCACCCCTAGATATTAGCAGATCAGTGAGTTATTTCATAAGAAGGAAAAGAGCTATTGAAAAGAAATATCTCATCGCCGAATGCAGAAAAAAAGAAAATGAATAATTATTAGCTGTTATTATATACAGGCAAAAAAAATGTCTCTAAAACAATTGTTGATTTGAATTGACTATTCACAAGCAGCATTATTTCTGTACGTTGCTAATTGCAGGACGCGTTCAGCGTAAAGAGAAACAGGAAGTGAAGGACATTCTTCATAAAAAATTAAAGAAATGAGCTATTGAATCACCTAAACACGTGGTATCATATAATACGCATATATCACCAACGAAGCGTTTGTTGTTATATGGTATTACGCACCATTGGAATTGTGCTGATTCACGTAACATACGAATACCAAATTTATTATAAAGAGGCTGTCCTTAACTTTGAATTATCGAAGACGAAAGTTTTCTTAGAAGGGATTTCTACCGCACTTTCTCTACACGCTTCCCCCCCCCGCAGATCGACTGGGAGGCAACCCCGGTGTTCTGGCTAAAACCTGAATTTAGACAAACTCTTTGGAATTCATAGATTGTCTTCACAGGACTAGAGCTACCTATTCTTCGGTGGCCACCTATTTTCCATATTTCTAGAACAAAAACAGGAGCACTTGTGCTCTCATACATTTTACACCTGACTCTGAACCATGACTTTATCTCATTTCTGGAAAATCATACTCACTTATTTTTCCATCAGAGAGAAGTTAGGAAATGTGTGGTAATTAAACTGATAGATGTTCTAAAAACCTTCTACAAGAACCGAACCTTCTACGAAACCTTCTACAAGAGACAGCCAAATTGTATCGCAATGAATACTTCTTATTTGGAAATGGCTATTTGACCGTGATGAATTTAATATAATCCAGAAACAATGAATTGGGAGCTGAACTTTTAGATCAGAATTGGGGCATTTAGATCATGAACGTTTAAAACAGAATGACTGGGAGACTAAGCTTTGTAACTATGTATTATTTTCTATTTCTACTACGTTTCTAGCTCTCCGTTATTTTATTTCCTACAAAAAAAGAATGTATTTTTCAAAGCAATATTGTGTTTGCATTTTGTTACTAACAGTTAAATTGTACAGGGATATATGAACAAAATCCTAAGCACAGTTTAATTTATACATAACTTAAGAGAAAGCTAGAAGATTAACTATTAAAACGTTAGTAACTCAATGAATATTGCATTTAATATAACCCATTTTGTTGCTTCTGAATTTTAATTAAGTGGCTTTCTTGTTCTGACTATTTACAGATGTGTTGTATCTATTTACTGTGAAATATCAACTGAAATATTTGTGGATAATACAGTAAACGAGGCAATGGCATGGAAGCGTGAGAAACGTGGTAAAAGCAAAAGTATAAGCATTGCTAAACAGCAAACTCGAGAAAATTTAATAAAAGCTATTCACACTAAACTTTTAATAAAAGCTATGTTGCTTAATCCGCAGCAGAGAAAAAAAGAATACTTTTAAGAGCATTAAAGAGTTTGTTTTGTCAGTTATCATTACGTCAGACAAAGGTGAATTGCATTTTAGAATTTCGCAGGAGGCTACAAGTGACAGAAATAGGTGAAATAAAAAGGAAAACAGCGAGTATTAAAATATTTGAAGAGAACCAGATGAATTATCTATATTTGTTTCCATGATTATTTTTCGTTTGGTCATATGTTTTATACCCCTGTAAACGCTCTATGCTTTCCTAGAAGAGTTAATATTGAGGTTAATTTAATTTTAGATGCAGTTCAAACAAATATTTAACTGATATGCCAGGTAAACACGTAAAAGTGCCTGATGCACCAGAGACTTCGCTACAGAATCGAACAGGTATTACCCCAATACACTAACCAGTTAGAATATAAAAACCTGGAATTGACTGTATGGTTTTTATGCTAAGTAACACTGGTGTTATACATCGGAATTGATAAATTTAAACACAATTGGATAATAACATAAAATTAGGCAAAGTTACGTAATATAACACAAACTGTTGACTACACACATTAGAATATTTGATTGCGTAAATACAGCAGAGTTGATATTTTGGAGATCGTTGCACACTGGAATTTCTGTATTTTTAAATAAGTAAATAAACACATAGGATTTGATTTTGCTAATATATTGGAAGTCTGATTCTTGTTATGTGAGGGTATTTGTTACAGATAAGACTGTACTGAGCTCAGATCTTTCAGTCCAAAGTTCATAAATAAAGTTCATGGGCTCACCTCAGTATGTTTGGCGTTTTGAAGCACGATGGAAATTGTTAATGTTGCTCGGAATCAATTATTGGGGTGTAGCCTAGTCTTTTTTCTTTCGGCTTTTTCGTTTTCGGTCCTAAAGTGTAACTTGGCATAGGTCCAGTCCTAGAGTACTGAGTTTTTGGTGTATTTTCATGACTTTGGGATATAGGTGGCATTGAGATATCACCGGTCTTTTAAAGTTAACTTCTAAACTGGTGGTTTTCCGAATGTGTAGGTGACTTGTAAGAGGGCAGAAGAATAGGTAATGGTCTGCATGTCCTTTGACTCCACAGTTATATTAATAAATTCATAGTAAAATAGTTACCTGGGCACTTATAAAGCTTGTTGGTTTGGGCAATGTCCCCAGAAGAGAGACGTAGCCTTTGGCCAATCTCAACAACTTTGCCTCGAACGGGTAATATAGTATCTAGAGCCAAGCTCCTAGAAAAAGTATTTCTGGCATAATGCATGATACTCTCGTAGTCATAATTGAGTCCCAGAGAATTCACTTCTTCATCCGTGAGCTTGTTGAAGTTATATTCTTGACCTAAAATTGGATGTAATCACTATTACATAACAAAGTTAGATTTCATTTAGGATCAATGTGTAGTTTATAGGCAATGAATAAAGCTTGCATTCAAATGTTAGTATCAGTAATAAATCGGATTAATGCAAAACTTAAATATATGATGCTACAGGTTTGTATGCATTTGGTTGATGAATAAATAATAAATTATCTAAGTAAGCTATTAAGTTGTGTAAGTCAGTTTTTCGATTTATGTACTTAATTTTGAAACATTTCATTGTGCATTCCTTTAGTCGCACTTACAACATATTTAGAATTTCTCATTATTGTTCTTCACCATATCTCGCGATATATAAACTCAGTAACGTCGCGCAATTTATTTGCACCTTACAAATCCCCACACAAAGAAATCTAAGTAAAGTAAGAAAACTAAGTAAGAAATTGGAACCTCAACTTTTTTTAAAAGACTTTAGTGTTTCTAAAGTTGATAATATGAATGATTCACTATTCTTCCTTATTTCAGCTCCTCCGAGCGGCAAGACGGCAAAGCACGAACGTTTTGGTTTCTAGTGCACTTATCAAATGAGAATTTTGAAGTCTGCGGATTGAAAGAAAAATGAAAAGAACTTTCTAAGCGTACTCGAAAATCCTCTTCTGAGGTTACTGGTATGGGAAGACTAGAAGAAGACTTCTATAAGATTCCATCCTTTTGGATGTTCTCCTTTAGAATTTTGATCGAAAGCCTTCATATGCGTCGCCTAAATTAAAGAATCTAACATAGTGTTTAATTACGTACTTTCAGAAATTCGAATTTATCTCATTATCAAATTAAATACTCCAACCAGCAATAAACTGTTTATTTACCCACAATAAGAAGAACATTATGCAAATTTGAAGCTCTAGTTTTGTGGGTAAATAATTTAAAACTTATCGTCCGTTTCTATTCTGATGTTTACGATTATTCGATTACAATTGTGAATGATGCATCAGCTGAAAGCAATGTATTTAAAAGTAGAAAAATATAATAACTGTTACATAAATATTTCAGGAATGACAAGTTTTCACGTGAAAATTTTATTACGGTTTAAGTGTAGTTAGAATAGTTTAGTAATGCCCCGTTAAGTATACCAATCGCAAGGTGAATAATTGAAGACATTTTAAAAACATTAATATATTAAAGACGCAAACCGTACCAGCAACAATGTTTCTAGATATGATCTGCACGTGCTTGTCTCTGTCTGGTCGCGTATGTTCGTGCCAGAAGCCAACCACGTGACCCAGTTCGTGAACAACAATTCCAAATTTATCGCAGTTTTTACCGATGGAGATAGCTTGGGCTCCGTTGCCTCTTCGACCCACGAAAGAACAGCAACTAGAACGAAAGAAAGAAATACAAAATATGCAAAATATAACAATCCCCCCACCTAACCACTTAAAAGTTCCTATTAGTTAAAAGAAGCACAATAAAACTTTCACTATCTGATTGAAGACACATCAACTTCTCTTTCCGTACTACAGTTTCGTGACCTAAATTGTGTCATTTGATATAGTTATCTAGATTATTTTACCTTGCTAAGAGCATTCAGTGTTATATAACAGAGCTCATTGTGAAAATAAAAGTTCTGCTTTCTACAATTAATGCCAACTGCTAAAATGCCATCAGTGCTCTTTATAAATAGTTTAGTCGCATATTTAGTCCTTATTCAAAACCTAAAATACTTATAGAATCATCTAGAAGTCTTTGATGCCGGAAAACTGAAGAAATTCGCAATGATTCGTCGGGATTCGAAGTCCAGACCCCCTGAATACGCGTTGAGTGTGCTTCCAGTTAGACCATGAAGGCGTGAGAGAGAATATACCTTATATACTCTCCTTTTAAAGGACGACCGGGAATAAGGGGACTTAATCGCCAAATTCTGGTGGTGAAAAACAATTGTCCACAAACTTTTCAGTTAGGGCGCCACTTGTAGAGCCCTTTTAGAATTTTTCGAAGCCGGGAAATAAAGAAATTCCTAGTGCTCTCGCCGCGAATCCAACTCCAGACGTCTCAAATACGCGTCGAGCATGCTTGCAGTTGCACCCCGAAGGAAAAGGAGGGAGAAAATACCTTATAAAACTTAAAATTAACTAAATTGAAATTAGTGAAAAGAGCTACAAGGGAATTATAATCAGTACTGCAAAAGAAATACGTGATGTTTTATATTACACAGGTCTTTTTTCAGTACCATCTTCGTTAAGCTTCGTTCACACGATGGTTTTAAAAGCATAAATGGTCTGAGCCGAGCGTCGTACGTAGGCAACCAGAACTGACTATATTAGAAGAATTGGTTTAAGGACTTTGCCTAAATGTTCTAATTCTACAGCTTGGTATAAGAGCCGACCAATCACAGCGGAGCAAACATCAGTCGACGGTTTCACTGAGTCAGTTACACATTTACGCATGCGCAATTTTCCCTTCCCTGATTGGTTGTGTCTTAAAGCAGGTGTGAATGGACTTCATGACTTTAATGCCTTAAACCACTAAGCCTATGCCTAAACCGACGACCAAATCGTCATGTGAACGAAGCATTAAAGGACTAAAATAATTCCCAGCTTAGAAAATATTGATGTAAAAATATGCAATAGTAAGGCACTCAATACACTGTTTCTGAATGGCATCATTTTTATCATTATCATTTTCGAAGAGGATTAAATACTAATGCTTAAAGACTGTATTTAACACTGCTTACACTGATATTATGTAGGTAAAAATTTGATAGATTTCAAACTGTCCATTGCTGGCTTATCGTCAGATCAACAAATAAGAAAAATTACAAATAATCCCATTTCTGCTAATTACTATTTCGGTTATGTTACTTCCTGAACAGATAATGGTCATCCGAATGTACTATTACAAAGTTAGTTTAAAACACAATATTTATTTAATTATTCTCCCTAATATTTTTTCTCTCAAGTTAATTTTACTCCAGGCAGTATCTGCTTACATTTCTGTGTGATCCTATTGTTCATAACAGTTGTGATCAGCCTGGGAGATTTGCTATTCGTTATAGAGTAGTACTTTTATTTATTTAGTTCGTAAATAGTATGAGTAACTGCTCAAGAAACCTGTTTGCTTTGCAATCCATATAGAACTCTTTTACGAGAAATTTATTTTTGTTGGAGTGAAGCTTCAGCTTCTTACTTGAGACTTGTCTACTTGAAGTTAGGAGACTTGTCTCAATTTTCTACAGAACACCTACAAAATGAATTTCCTATCCCTAAGCAAGTCAGGCATTTTTATGCAATTGCTTCATAGATTTCGCAACCATTCACAATAAAAATTCTTAATGAACCCTTTTCTCACACGAAACTCTACCTTTCGTAATAATTCCTTGATAATCCTACACAGAAATCACAATTTATTTTCTGGTCTTGTATGCTGAAATACTTAAGAGTCATGGGAAGAATCACTGATTTCACAACGATTTAAATTTTAGTCAAAATATTGAATTCCCATTGTATCAAATATTGTTATTCCAGATAGAGATCTTTCACCTTAATCATCAAATCTTCATATCAATAACGTTGCGTCAAGCAATGCTTGATCAACAGAACACAACGTTTCTGTCAAAATCAGCATATTGGATATTGGTGAAATCTGTTTAGCTTGTGATATTTCTAGTATTTTTTTGATTTCTTGTCTGATGACCTTCTTTCTTCCTACCTCACACTAGGCATTTTTCTGCCCGGCATAACCTAAAATTTTTCGCTCCTTAGAGTACTGCCTCTCTGCAGCTGCACCGGTTGCCCCAGCTCTGATGCCAGCAATGCACTTTTTTCAATCTGTTGATATTTTTTGTCTTTCTAATTTTCGATCACTATGAACGTCTGGCACGTTCTTCATGAAAGCTTAGTAGCCAAACTAAAATTTGTACAATGATCCACTGTTTGATCACTTCAAATCAAACTAACAGATAATAATATGAAACTTTGCTCCTTTGAACTTTTATTTTTAAAGTTTGAGCTTTTATTTTCTAAAGTATCCTCTTCCTACAGACTCTATTTCAAACTCCATTTGAGATTTATTTTCTGTACACAGGTTAGATAACCCAATGGAAAGTCGTACGTAACCCTTAGGCTGATAATAATTTATTCTAAACTTGCTTCTGAGTTATTTTACTTGGAAATTAAAGACGAGACGATAAGACATTTAATCGCCATTATGAGTCCATATGCTAGAATATAGTGGATCCACACACCTATTTGGCAAGAACTTAAGAATCAAACTATTGTGCAGACGTCTGCCGTGTTACAAAAAGCCTCCACATCGAACATCTGTGCATCATAGAAATATGAAGAGTTGCGCGTTCATGTTATATATGCATTTCCGAAAAAAATTCATTACAGTAGCGACAGATATGTTTTCTTTCTGTAACCTTAATTTTGATTTGCCATGTACTTGCAAAGCAGGTCAAAACTGAACAGCTAGGTTGAAGCGTTCGACTGGTAAACAGATGGAATGTGTGCTAGACGAAACGTTTAGGTAGCCTGGCAAGAACTACTAGATTTATTAGCAACAGGTTATATATGTCCAGAATTATCGTAACGATTCAGGAGGTAGTTTCGATAATTTTCAATGATGTATGAACTTCATTATCTATGTCCAAAATTATCAGGACAATTCGTGAGGTAGTTTGGAAAATTTTCAGTGATGCGCAGGTTCCGTTGGATACCACACTGAAATACTGTAGCAATCAGAGCCATCGTGAGAGATACTGATTATTCAAATATCACTGAAATTGCAATCATATTCTTTTTTTGATGAATTCCTCTATACTTGGCATCGGTAAAAGTAGTTATTCCAAAGTTTTCGGGGAAAATGTTTAACGATTTCTTAGGTTAGGATGCAAAGATTCGAATGATATCAGTATATTGGTCCTCAAGTTAATTGTGTGGAGAAACACAATTACTTTTTAAGCGAAAAGCTAAACGAGTTAGTAGGTTATTTTTAAATAAATATTCTTTCTCGAATAACAGTTTCTCTAAAATTCACGTTGATGTATATATCATTTAATTTATCCACTTTAAAAGTCTACTAATGAGTTAAAAAATGTCTAAAAGGTTTCAGATTTTAAATTACGTCCAAAGGGGCGTCTTTTTAGCATTTTTCTGTTACATTTATTTATTAAATATCATGTTCTTCGTACTTAAACCATAAAATTCAGTTCAAGAGCAATATCGCAAAATAATTTTAAAATGAGCAGCATGTCTTTAGAATTTCCGATACTCAGGCGCTGGAGATGAAAATGTTTTTTCTGTAAAACGTTGCCATTGCTCGCTTTGAAATGCTTGAGTTTCTATGAAAATATAAAATCTATTATAAAACAAATTTTCAAATTTCAAATTTGGGTTCCAGATGCCCATATGCAGGTGGAAACGCACGTTATTCAAAATTGGATGACTGTGGGTACCGTTGTTTTATCACAATGCGAGAAACATACATATACATTCATGCAGATTCTTCATTATTTAATTTCTTTACATGTAATACAGGGCAATAATATTTGGTGGAAACAATCTGAAAAGTGAAACAACGCTTTTAGTGAATCCACGCAGAATGACAAAAGGAAATTAATAGTCTTTCTGGGCAAATTGCCCCTTTGGACTAAAAAACCACTCAGTTTTCTTTGAAATAATGATTTGTAATTTACTTAAATAATTTTTGTTATGTAATTGTAGAACAATGAATATGCTTCCGATTTATTTTACTTCTACTAAAATAAAAAAACAGTAATTATAAACGGAGAGATGTAAAGAAAATCAGGGAAAAATATTTGGTGTGCCTACCTGAAGAAAAAACGCTCAGTTGCCGAATCCATCCCAAGCGTTAAAAATTTTTATTTTCTTGGGACTTAAATTTTCTGAACACAGGATGCATTTATTCATATTTATATGTAATAATGTTAATCAGATGCTCATTAATTTACTTCACAAGTTTCTTATATTCAAAACCTGTCTCATAATTTTTGAAACGATATAAATTTGAACTTGCGGCTCTCGAATGTTCATAAAACCTATTACGCGGCTCCCGTGGTCTTAAAGTCTAGTCATCCCTGGTCTAATAGAATAGTCTAGGTTAGGTTAGGTTATTCAATTATGGCAAAGCACACGAGGGCTATCTGCCCAAAGGGAGGGATGCCTTCGTGGAGGACTTTCTAAAGGAAACTGGCTCGTATACGCGTTACACATGGGGAAAATCACGAAAACGCCCATGCAGCCAGCCCGTTCGCGGGATTCGAACCTCGGACCGAACTACCAGTGTTCAGCGTCTTTACCGCTCGGCCGCTGGTGAGCCTAGAATAGTCTAATAGAATAAGGTCAAGATTTCGTGAAAACCATGGGATAGATCAGTTTCTGCCAATTCACTCATATGGAAATTGACGATTCAACTCCCCTCCTTCATGGTTTGTTAAGTGAAAGAGGATTCAATCTTGGCCCAAGAAAATATGTTGTACATCCAAAAACATATTTAAATTGATGTTAATTTCAACAGTAAGAAGAGCTGAAAGTATTACTACTGATTAGGTTGTATCAGACATTAAGTTACCTTAGAAGAATATCAAATGTGTTCCTATGTTACATGTTCATGTCTTAGTCACGAAAATGTGTAAATAATCTTTTTGATAAACTGAATTAAATAAGAGCACTTTTAGTCCATTTCCCGTAATACTTTATGCATACTTCATGGAGACTTCATGAAATCTCTCCTGTGTTTAACGCTGTGTTTAAAGAACTCTTTTTTTCATAACGCTCGACTGTTTTCGCTCTAACGGAATATTAGCAGAAATACATATATGGGAGAATATTTAAGGAAGTAAAGCTTCTAGCCACATTCTTAGAGCAGTCGTTAGAAAAGGATGACAATTATACGCATAATTCTATTTCATTTAATTTATAAATTCACTGTTTGTTCATAAATGATTTAATTTAAATTCATGATGAAGTTTTGATTTAATTTGTATTCATAATGAAGGTACTATGTAATCCAAATCATCTGTTTTAAAGTAATTCAAAATGCATAACATAAATTTTTCAGACGACTGTAGTCTTATTTCATAGTTTTTTTCTTATTTTAATGAATGGCTAATGGTTTAGTGTATTTTATTTCATATCTTAATTCAACTAAAGTGCGAAGAAAATTCTAATTCTAAATTAATATCTCACAGGGTTTTGTATGGTAACTAGAAGCTAAAGTCCTGCAGACAGTACTAAACTTATACCGATTTATGGTTACAACTTTTTGAACAACTCACAAAATACTGAAAAAGATTAAAATAACCTTTCTGTTTAGTTTAAAGTTGAATAAAATAAACATAACTTGTGCTACAGACGAAAGCTCCTCTACTTTTGGGATTTAAATTAACATAACAAAAGTCAAATTGAAATCTAGAAACGTTTCCTAAAATTACACATAAACCACGGTTTCTCAATCAGGGGTGAATTCTCCTCCCGAAAGGGGATTTCATAGTTTCAGGGAGAGCCCTTTCAGCATTTTTTATGTGTTCAGTACTTAGTTTTGGTTTATGAACAAAAAAACCTATTTTTATTTTTAGTTTTGGTTATCAATATTTTCTGTACCTTTTTCTTGTAATTTGTAAAGCACATTAAAAAATACGCTAAATTTAAATAAGCGTATATGTATTTTACGAGCTGTGGAAGGAATTGGTTTGGTCTGGTTTACTCAAGTAAAACTTTACGACAAAGCATACCAAGGCTATCTGCTTAAGGGGAGGGATGCCTTTGTGGAGGACATTCTAAGGAAAGCTGGCTCCTATATACGTTACTCAGGGGAAAATCCATGAAAACGTCCATGCAGCCAGGCCATTCGCCTTGAATCAAACCCAGGTCGGAACTACCAGTGTTCAGCGATCTTACCGCTCGACCGTGGTGGTTCCAGTTTTGGAAAGAAAGATGTGAATGGGCGTCTAGCAGTGGTGAAAGATGTGCATGGGGCAAAAAAAGGTTAAGAACCCATAGAATAGACTAAATTAGGCTGCCTCAGAATTTTATCGGAGCGTATTTAAGCAACGGCTAGCCAAAATCCTAAAGCCAAGATATAACTTTTAAGCACAGCTGGCAAGAATAACTAACTGTAGGACGCGGTTGAGAGAAGATCTAGTCTCAAGATTCGAAGCCCTCAACTTAAATATACACAAATTTAATTTGCATTCTGGTGATGAACACGGAAAGGGGAAGGTATAATAAAGACTCAAATCATAATAACTGGTTTATCAACCTAAAATACCTTACAATCTTACTAACCTTTATGTTTTTCTATCTCATTTGAACTGCTTTATGCATGTAAAAAGATGGACAGAAATTTTTAAGGCTACTTCTATTTTTCTTCCTTTTATTTCCTTTCTTACTATTAGCCACCACAATCCTGTACTGAGTCAAGATGATATACCTGACTGCAGTGCTAAAACTCCTGCCACAAAACTGTCTGATTCCTGTTTTTGAATCATTTACCAAAGACGATAAAAATGCAAATTCGATCTGAAGGATTCTGCTTTGAAAAATTTATAGGAACCGTATAATAATCTGATTTTAAGTAATATAAACAGTTTTAAAATTTCTTGCCGGCTGACGCAGTTTTCTTCCCGCAATAATTACATTCAATGTAAAATGAGATACATTGCGGAGTGAAATGTTAATGCGAAACCATAAGAAATTGGTCTGCAACGATTTAAATAAATCGAAGAATGTATTAAATTATTTTCAAAGATTAATGTTGTTTTTAATTACTGGTTACATTGTACCGAAATTTTACTCTTGACCTGAACACAACCAAATAAGAATTCCCAATCACAGCGCCATCTGGATGCAGATTATTTTAAATTGCTCAGATACCGATAATGCGTTCTTTCAAAGCCTCCGACTTAATGCAGCGGAATATATTTAGTGAAAACAAAAAGAGAACTTGAAAATTCCGTTCAGGACACACAGAATCGATTAAGTGGATGTCTGGAATCGATGCTGGAAGAATGGAATTTCAAAAGCGCCGCTCCGGAAGTGGACACTTGAGCCCAAACAGAAGAATCGATTCTGCATATCCGCTTCCGATCTAGAATTTTAATGAATGTTTCGCTGCTCATCTGGGATTTAACGCGCTCAGTTATAAATCCTGGAAAGTGCACCGCCAGCTGAAACTATTTATTTGTGTTCCCTTAACTGGCTGATCCTTGCTAAGGCATTAGTTACAAGAGGCTTTTAGCATACGGTTTAAAACTTTTGTTTCCACAGAAGATGAGATAAATACAATGGAATCAGACGCACAGAAATACTGAATCTCTTTTTTTTAAATGTAAGAAAATGTACTACTAAATATTTGAGTTCAGAAGTAATGTATTTATCTACAACTTACTTACATAGAAAAGTCACCTCTGTAAAAGTAAAGTGCATAGATCATTTGAATATGAATGCCGTATAAATAAAATATTCTGAATTTAAGAGTATTTTTCTCTCTTTTTTTCTCCAGGCTTTTGGGAGCTTTTAGTCCAAAGGGGCAATTTGCCCTGAAGGACTATTAATTTCGTTTTGGCATTTTGCGTTGAAAACTATAAACGGCGAATCACTTTTCAAATTGTTACCACCAAATATTAGAGCCCTGTATTATATTTAAAGAAATTAAATAATGAGGAATCTGCATGAATGTATGCATGTTTCTCGCATTGTGATAAAAGAAAGGAACCTAGAGCCATCAAAATTTGAATAACATAATCTTCCATACAATATGGGCATGTGGAAGCCCTAATTTGAATTTGAAATTTGTTTTATTATCCATTTCATATTTTGTAACACTTCAACGAATTTTTTATTAACAAACTCGACGATTTCAAAGCGAGGAATGGCAACTTTGTACAGAAAAAAACATTTTTATCTCCAGTGACTGTGTATGGGAAGATATGCTCATTTTAAAATTATTTTGCGATATTGCTCTTGAACTAATTTTATGGTTTAAGTGCGAAAAACATGATATTTAATAAATAAAGGTAACACACAAAATGTGAAAAAAGCGCCCCTTTGGACGTTATTTAAAATCCGAAACCTTTCAGATTTTTTTAAATTTCATGTAGCTAAATCCAAATATGACATATATTTATCATTATCAGTCTCCAGGTTTAAAAGCTGAACTAAATGGTTTGGTTGTTTAATTCGATTACGACAAAGCACGCGAGGCAAATTTTCCTAGAGGGATGTCTTCGTAGAGAACATTCTAAGGGGAAATGGCTCGTATTCACGTTAAATATGGGGGAAAACATGAAAACTCCTACTCAGCCCGCCCATTGCTAAATAGTTTTTTCTTATAAATTAGAATCTTGGTTAACATTAAATACGTAACATTATCGAAAATTATATCGCAACTGACGGAAATCATTCGCTAGGCATTATCGAAAATTGTTATCAATTTCAATTTGCGAATTAAAGTCATTTTAAGAAAATGTTGCTTTATCGGTTGAGTTTTTTTAAGAATTTAGGATACTATTTTATAGTGCAAGAGCACATATTTTGAGTTACATTCACATATTTTGAATTATTATAAGTGAGTCAAATTGAGTAATGATATAATAATCTTTCAATACTTTTTTTCGGCACTTTCTTACTTGTTTCGATACTTGCTTACTCAATATTCTGTTTAATGATCTGAACTAACATACTGAATCATTTAAATCGTACTTAACATTTTTAATAAGCATTTATAAGGAATTTAATTCAGGAGAACAATTGAAAATGAAGTAGAATAATTTTGACGGAGAAAGAAAAAGATCAATTGCATTTTGACTACAAAAACAGCGAACTTTTTTGTTATTATCATAACTGAATGAGTCCAAGTTAATGAAACATTTCACAGAAGAATGAAATAACAGATTTTAGTTATGACACATTTATGTTATTAAGTTATCTTTCATTTTTATTATGTTAGTTACACGCTGATTTAAGACAACTTGTTGTTTGCTTTAAAAAAACTTAATTCATAAGAGCTTTAAACAGAAGTCTGTATCTAATCTTTAGACATTCTTTTCAATGCGTACAGAATTTTTTCAGTTGATTCTGAAACAATTTTAATACATGCAAACGACCTCATATTGTTTTTAAAAATTGTCAAAATGGTACATTTTTTGGCATTTACGACATCTGATCCAAAGAATTAGCTCACTCAAGATCTTCTGAAAAACAGGTTAGATTAATTATTATGGATATTGATGGATTTTCAAGGAATTCAATTAACGAGTTTAAAAATAAGAGCTTTCTTTGTGGTTTTTAAAGCTGGTGGCAACATCATTTGATTCATCAGTCCTCCTCATTCCGTGGAACCCTGATATCGACAGTTCTTAATGAGCTTAAAGAAAATTAGGAGGGAAAATTGAATGATAACAGAGATCAACCATTAGTTGTACTTTGTGGTTTAAACAGGAAATGGGTATGACTCACCCACATGCCCTCTCTGTGAAGACGATGTAATCGGGATGCTGAGAGGGAGATCTCTCCACAAATTGTACACAGGTTTCATTTTCCCAATACCTCATGGCTTGCTTGAAAAGTGCTCTGTGTTCCCCTGAAAAAAGACAATAATATTCATATTTCAAGTAACAGAAATAAGAATAGAAATTAGAATTAGTCTCAAACGTAGCTTCATAAGTATATATCAGAGATTCAAGAACTATGATTCAAAAATGAATAATAAAACTCTCATTTTGCAGTAATATTTTAGCCTTTCACATCTTTCTGCCAACTAAAATTTTAAAGTAAAGAAAAGCGACTGTTAAAAAGTTTTCCACTGAAATAAAGAAACTTGACAACAGTGTTGAATGAACTTCCTTATACAAACTGAACTAATTCGTCTTTTACAAACTGTTATCAAAGTTTATCAATTAGAACAAACGTTATGTTTCATATTGTTACGAATTTCACATTTATTTGGCTATTTAGAATTGTAATTAAAATTCCTTTTTATTTCCCCGTGCAACGCAGACGATTTTTGAAGAGAAAGCTACGTCGAAAAAAAAAATAGCAATAAAAATAAAAGAGCGCGTGCATTTAATGCTTAATAAATAAATATCTCGTAATTACTGTTGCCATCCAGAAAAATCTAGAAAAATCGTGATTGATCTACTGATAATAAAAAAGCTGATAAAAGCCGAGTTGAAACACCTCATCTCAGCTGTTGTTGTTGTCTATTGTAGTTGTAGCTGTAAAAAGCGAACTGCTGTTTGTTTATTTAATGCTGTATCGATTGTAGCGATTTCGCTGTGAAATAGAATTATTTTATCTGTTTTGAACTGAGTTTTTGCTAAACGTTTGAGATATTGTGATACTGTGCGAATATCTGTGAAGAAATATTTCAGCATTTTAATTTATTTCTTGTGGAAAGAATAAATTTTTGTTAACTTTTTAACGGCTTGTGCATTCAATATATAACGAACCCGTACGCACGTAACAATATTTACAAACAATGACATTTGGCATTAAACACAAAAGGTGATTAAGTATAAATAAAAAAATTCTTCTGCAGCATATTATAGCACTTTAAGACAATGAAAATAACTAAGATCTTGAGTTTTAACTTTTGCGAAACTGAATACAACTTCATCTTTAGCTGAAATCACGTCAGAAGCTGCCGAAGAATTATCCTGGAGGCTTTTTTTAGGGAAAAGCAGTTTTGTATATGATCATCTATTCCTTACTGACTTTCTAAACCCTACAAATAGCGCTACTATCGAGCCCGAATACAACCAATTGTTGATTCAGAATTTTTGTAAATTCGGTTTTCACTGTACTGATTATTGCCTTTTGGTGAGAACAAGTGTTTAATGTAAATTAAGTGTAGAAAATCTAGTTTTTAAAATTTTAGAATAAAATCAGCAATTTTTTATGCGAGGTATCTGCAATCAGAGAGAAATGTTATTGAAATCCGTTTAGAAATTAAGCCACAAAAAACAAAACGTTGCACCATTCACGCTGAATTTTTCACAAACACGAAATATGTCCTGAATGTCTTGAAAATTTGAAAAATGGGCTCATACCTTTTTGGAATAAAGTTAGAAATTTAATTATTATTTTTAATCAATAATTCATTCCAAAAATATAAAGCATTAAAACTGAGGGCTTTTAATTTATATCAACAGAAGCCACTTTAAGAAAAGCGTTAAAATTTTTATCCAATGTATGAATTCTACTTACAACGGTTGACAATCGAAGTGATAAGGATTTCTTCGTTCTCCAATAAAAGAAAAGAATATTTGACTATTAATTTTATAGTCCTCGGAAAGTATTCCGATTTCTATTTATTTAAGTAGAAAATACCATTTCGTAAATTTTACAGAATTTCTCCTATAATATGTAGATAATAAATTAATCTTAAACTAGCAGATCTGTAAAGTTGATTAAAGATTTTACTATGGCGAATCCACTCTTGAAAAGCTTTCCTTTACTTATAGTTAGTATCTAAACATTTTTCAAAGATTGCTGTTTTTAATCAGAAGATAAGAAATTTCATAGTGCGCTTAAATTGCCTAATCGGAAGTTTATAGTACGTTCAATGCTTTGAAGTTGAAATAATTTTAACAAAAATTAATAGACTAAAATATCGTGAAACCCTGAGAAACCTTTCTTGAACTGAGTGTTTCGTGTAGTTGCAATATATTTACAGTACATGCAATTCGCAGAATTAAAAACAGTTCAGTTTTGAAACAAATTTCTGATTGCTCCAAATTAGTTAATATCCATGCAGTGTTCTTTCAGCCTACTATCAGCCTACTATGCATATCGTATACTTTGGTATCATAAGCTCAGCTAGATGTTAGAAGACTTGGGAAATTATTCCTAAGTCCTAAAGTACAACAAAGTCAGCAAAAGGATGTAAAGAACCGTTTATTAACTCAAATTAAAGTTCCCAGATGGCCCCCAACTCATACTTACAGAAGCTAATACCGTTGGCTTAGCACAAACAAGGTAACAACGAATTTAAAATTAAATGAAATTTAATTTAGCTAACGTCTTCCCATGTTAATTAATGCGCAGGCTGGCTCTGACTCGCAATAGACGGCGTAAACAAGCGTAATGGCAGAAAGCGCTCAACGTCACAGAAATCTAATCGCTAGAGAAATCAAGACGGCAACGTGGCCTTCAAAGAGGCAGAACATGCAGTGAATGCCCCTTCCAGAATCTTCCTTTAAATACTACCGTCTTTCTACGTCATTTGATTATATGCGCTCTAGATTATTTACATTCTGGCAAGAAAGCGTAAGTTGAAAGCAAGAGCGGTATGGAAGGCTGCTTCAAACTAAAATAATTGTTAATAAATTAAATAAATCGCTACGCTACATTTATTTTACTGCTGGCGTAGACATTATTTGTAACGTTACTTTTATCACTCAGTCGAAATGTGAATAGGACGAAATATCAATGCTTATTAGCCTGAAGGCAAGGAATTCGAACATTTGATTTTTTTCGGAATCATTTATAGATGATTATGAACTATGCACTTCAAACAAATAGCTCCGAATCACCTTGCATTCAGAAATTAAGCTTACTAAGCGATCTGTCTTAATGTATGAAGGCAAGAATACTGTTTGATTAAATTATGCGTATGGAAAGCAAACTGTAAGGATCTCTCGTTCATTAATACGCGATGAGAATAAGCTTACCACTAAAATTGGCTTCTATTTCATAAGGGATGACAGCATGAGGCCAGAGTCTATCCGTCCTAGCTGTCGCGGCTCGACCATGCCGACGTCGAAAATGTCTCCCACGAACACCTTTTCTGTCAAAAGAATTCAATAATCTTTAAAAAGTAACAAGTTGTATAAAATGAATTTCTGAATAAGACAATATGCCTTAAAACTACATACTTTAATATATACTTTAAATTTTAAACACAGGAAGTGCTTGCCTGAGCCACATATGATACCATAACTTCGCATGTAAATAAAATAATGCTTCATTAAAATGTAAACGAGATTTTGTGAAGAATTAGAGTAATAAACATTAAAGAATATGTAACATTTTGAGAGCAAGAAAATTGTGAAAATTACTTCTCAGGTGAATATCCTGTTGATCGCAAGAGAATTTCACGATGCGAAAGAAACCGCTCAAAGTGAAATCAAATTTAAACAAACAAATTAGTAGTTGTCTTTTCTTTCCATTTTTTTAGTTAAATTTTTTTTCAATATCTTGATCAAATGCAGTGTAATCAAACTCTTTTGACGTAGCTAGTCTTACGGCCGCCGCATGGAACGTCGGACATACAACAATACATTGGAAGCCGCCTTAACTATTTACATTACATCTAGAGCGAAGTGAGTACAAAAAGAGAAGAAAACCATCCCGTCATGCCCCAGTGTACAAAGAAAAAACTCATGCAAAATAAGTTTCAGATGTATGCGTCCAGAATAACGGGCATTAGAAAATGTTTCATACCGAATGGATCGGAAAATGGGCTAACAAACAGAATGGCCGGCGTTCGCCCTTGATTTTGCATGAGGAGATTTCTTTCCTTGTGGTTGGTTACCTTACGGAAAGAGTTGACTCCGATTATTTTTCAAAAATTGACTTTTTAAAGCGATCCCTGAGGAATTCAGTAACATTCTAACTGAAATGTGCGACTAGTGCATGCAAACACGATCCTTACCCGGACAACACTGTTATGAAAATATACGTACATTTTTGGCGGGAAAACGCATTACACGTGTACATACACAAAACAATATATATATTTTCGGAGTCATGCTGCCCGGATATCATCTCTAATTATGCCTCTTGAAAATAGAATCGTTACCCATTACGTTGAAAGAACATATATACCTACTTGTCTCACAAAAATTTTAAACCAATAACTTTCATTTCCATTTGTTATGAATTATGTTCTTACCGAATCTTTCAATCGTATGGCTTTAAACAAGATATAATTACCTTTTTTGCCTTCATAGCTTGAATCTGTAAGTTATGAGTCACATTCTCAAAAAATGCCAGTCATGTGTTACTGATGAATTTATACAATTCATCTTCATTTCAAGAGTTTTACACAGGGGCATCAGACAATAACGTTGTATGGGTTTTCGTGAAATCTGATAAATTAACACAATTCTTCTTTATTTCAAGGGTTTTTGGACAGTGGTATTATAATAGAGCCGATGATGCTGTATGGCAAGTATCTTCATTATCATACTTCAACAAAATTTTGAGATTTTCTAAGACTCAAGTTTCTTCAACATTGAACTTATGCACTCACAACTCAACTTCCTATTCCTCACTCTTCCTCTAATCCAAAATTAAAGATATTGCATATTTCCATACTCAAGATTTTAGTTTCCTTCATTCATTTGCAAATTCAAGATTTTATATATTCAGTCGCATACTCAAGATACTCAAGACATCAAAATGGTATCTATAAACTTTTAACCCTTTTAAATAACTGTATAAACTCCTAAGAACTCTGATTTCAATTTACTAATTGAACTTATGTACTTAATATTTTTATGAACTCAAATTCCCATGAACTGTTCACAAACACTTATTAATTCATAAAATCTCTAAATTCATCTCCGCAGCTATTACAGAACTTTCTAATTAGGATCAATTAATATGTCGGGGAACTTTATTTAATGCATATATCTATGTATAATAATTTATTAATTTATTGTATATATCCAAATTTCATATATTGTATATATTATAAAATTTAAATAAACATGGTCCCAGTGAGTGAGCAATAAAGCTGAAAGTCTTCATTGCGGCACTCACCCAGTGGTCTCCTGGATGTTCCTTTCGTGGAATCTCAGCTTGCGTCGGGTCAAAACTGGAATGAAGCCATGCAGATAAAGTTTTCGAGCTTTGCGATGAAATAATCTAATCTTTCACAAACATAAGGATTTTTGGTGACTTAGTTTGTCAAAAAAGTCTCTCAATATCTTGCTATGCTCCTATACTTTGTTGGAATACTGTGCTTAGAGTAGCTTAACGTTTCGCTATAAAGATTAATAAGACTTCTATATTTCTTTAGGTATCAAAGTACTGATACTTAATCCATTTCATGTTCCAGAAGTAATCAGCTCTATTCTTAAGAGAAAACTAACTCAGACCTCAGTTAAAATATGGCAGTTGCTTATATTGTTAGAGTGAGGTAGGTAGATAATTATTTAGTTTCTCGTTTGATGATCATCAGTACTCAAACAGAAACGAAACTCATAGCTGATAGCGATGTTATTTCATTCATCATACCAAAATAGTTTCTTGTACAAACCTTAATGCCAAACAACTGCAACAAGAAACAACGTTCGCAAAATATGATAGGATCATAAAATTACCTTAGCTATTCTGAAAGTAATAATTCACATACACAGGATGCTAAGAAAATATCTCTCAAGACTTAAAAAAGTGGTAGATGGGAACAAGCACTTTTTGTAGAACGTGAAACGTTTTGTAGAAATGATGCGGTTAAAATGTGAAAGACGAAAAGAAACAGGTCAAAGTAAATTTAATAAACTCTTTGATAAACCCTGTTTTACCACAAATGCCGAGCGAGCAACTACCGACAAGAACGCATAATTCACACCATTTTCGAATGGATGACCGCGTATTTTCAAAGTTGTCAGATATGTTCCTCCAGTAGTAATAAACAGTCTGACAACGAAATCTTGTTCGGAATCAAGGGGGTACCATGCACGATGATTTTAAATGCCCCCACAAGAAAAGAAAAATAAAAGTAAAGCAAGTCTGATCATGGTGGTTCCTAACGAACAGGCCTGGCAATATTTTCTTTAGAAAAGACACACGCAGGTCGGCCAGGAATTCCTGCAATGTTTCTTGCAACATGATGGAGTGCGTGCGTTTGTCCAAGCGACGAATGGGTAAGATTATTCGGTCCAATTATATTAATCGAAAATCCTAGCTAGCATGCATGTTCAGTTTTGTGACTACCAGACAGGCCTTCTTGTGTAAATGAAGCTTCGTCTGTGAATAACAGGTATGCCAGGAAGACCGGTTGTAATTCAGCCTGTTGCAAGGTGAACCCTTCGGCTAGCCAAACAGTGCACAAAGAGAATAATCTTCACTGTTAAAGCCTGCACTCTCTGTAAATGGAATGGTTACATGTCTTCATGATGCAAAATCTCCCTTACGAGTGAAAGCCAGGTGACGCGAAAACGCTCCGTCCTTGTATAAAGATTCAGCTCAACTGCACTTAAAACAGTTTCTTCTGCTCTAGAAGTCCTGGAAGTTTCGGTCTAATACTCGTCACATCTGATACCACTGAAAGATCCACCTTCGTAGAGCTGGCGATGCACTTCCTTACCCGTATGTCAATTTGGTAGTTGTGACGTCAAGAATTATTCCCTGTACAAGCTTTGGTTTCCGTTCGCTGCTACATACATCAGATCAATATCTTCAAGCTCTGCGCTTGTAAAGATAAGGTAAGATAGATAAACTAGATCCCACTGTAATTTACTTCGCATGTGGTCTACAAACAGCTCATTTCAGAACGCTGCTATTTGAAATTTCAAAAGATCTTTACTTTCTTTGAGATTAGAGCTGTAGTCTCTTTACAAACAGAGTGATTTCAAAGCAATACACATGCTTTTTAATAATTTATATTTTTATTTTATTATGTTAATAATAAATCTAACTAACGTAATTTAAAATACATACAATTCATAATTTCTATGAACATTTCGAACATCTTTGTAATAAAAAGAATTTCTAAAGACATATATAATATATATATATAATTTAACACAGGATGAGCTTTTACATTTACGTTAGTAATATTTTCAGTAACACATTTCTTACGTACCTGCGATGTCTGTTGGATGGATTATGTAGATGACGAGACGCAACGGAATCTGGATGAGGAATTCGATCAACGATGATATCTCCTTCAAACAGCTCTAAATAAAAGGTTTCAACATTATAATGAATGATTCATATATTAACACATGTTATTTTGTTTATAATAAATGCTACAAGCAAGTTCGGTTAACACTTAGGAAGCGCCCTTTTTAGTTTACAAAAGAATCCTTTAACTCTTAAAAAGTGGCTCTTTTCGCCTAATCTAACATTTAATTGTTATGAACCGTTTATGAAATATCTGCAATATTTCGTTTTTTTGCGGTAATGACAAGTGTGTTTATGAAATGATCGTAGATCCCGTCCATCATCTCCGCAAACCTGCGAATGCAAATTTAGTACTATGGGCAAAAATAGGAACGGAAATGAAATTAATTTAGAAGTGCTCTTGCTCTCAGATGCATACGAGAATGTGTATGATTGGCCAGTTCCCTTTCTATTCGTCTGAATTAAATGATTTTCTGAAAAGCCATCATTGGCAGTACTACTGTCATATTTTCTCCCGCTTTGTTGTAAACACGTTTTATTACTAATTCATGAATATTAACTCATTTATTGCGTATTAGTTACCAACTTCTTCTATTTAAATTTTGTCTTATATTGTTTAATACGATGTCTCTGATATTGTTAGTGACATATTTATGCGTGTTTTGCTCTCCTATTTGCATCTTTTTATTCATTATATGTTATCTGTGAGATTTTTACTTCTACAATTGCGTATCATTTTTTGAAGGGCGGGAGATACTTTTCCCTGCTATATAAAGGAATAGGTTCTATATTTACCTTACTAAACTCAATTCTTCCGTATTTATTATAAGCACAGTTCAGTTCCCATTTAATTCATATCTATATGTGTCTTTCTAATAACTTACCTTCACTGTATACAATTTTATCTACTAGTTTCATAATATGCCTGACTTATTCAGTAAGTGTTTAATTATTATTCTTTCTTAACAGGGACCAATGAACCTCACCAACTCCGAAAATGAGAGACCTTTTTTCGGATAACTCAATATATGTTTCTAGAACTTTCTTGTTCATGATTCATACTTTGTGATGCCATCTGTAGAAATTGCATCATGTCGGTCGTGTTTCTTGATCTGTCGGTGAAATAAATAATATCGAAAATTTTAACGGATTATTAAAATTTGAAACACGTGCATATGACTGTATGTTTCAGGAAAACAAAATAAAGCAACATTTTAAATTACCATATTTATCATTACGTGAAATTTAGCGAGTTCTTATCTCGCTAATATGCAACTTTAGACGTCTGCTTACTACAGGATTGTAGGTGTAATTTTAAAAATTTACTGTGTTATAACATGAAGCTTCACAACATCATGTACTGACACAGATGAAACATTTCTCAGTAACTAAGTCTGCAGTTCTTTTTTTGTCACCTTCCTTCCAATTGGCTAACTTGCTCTGTGTGCCCCTTCTTCTTCTCCTCAGCCTTTCCTTTACCAGTGCAAGTCTGATTATTGCATCGTCATCTTGAAAGATTGCGACGGAAACAGAATTGTCTGCATTTACCCAAACCTTAACATCCTTTTTGACAATATTAATCTTCTCCTAACAAGCGACAATTAAATCTAAGAAGTCGACTATTGAGAGAATCTTCATCAATCAACTCGTTATCTACGAACATGATCAAGCCAGAATTAACGCTAGGAGCAAAGTCTTCTTTAAATCTTTCGAAGCAAAACGGGAAGTAAATCTAGCATCTTTCAATGTGAATTATTTCTGAAAGTCATGGAAGCTACTTTCAAATTTCACAGATCAACCAAATTCATCTTTATATACTGGACGATTTCTTGGACGTTTTACTCATTTAAATCTTCAGGTTGTTAGCCCATTGTATATTTTTAGCTCTAAGGCTAATATCACACATTCATTTATTTCAGACAAACAGCCGTTTCAAACGCTTTTTCTATCTGATTTACCACTGAAAGAAAGATTCATGATTTTTTCCTTTCTTTCGTAAAAAATATAAGTTGTTCGTTTTCAACAGCCAATCAGCTATCAGTATCGAATCCCCGTCATCAACAATAATTTGTAATGGAGAACTAGTTTCAACTTTACATGGTAACCCGAAACGATCTGTGGTAATTAGATGTTTCAGATAGTGTGACAAAGCAGAAAATTGTTCTGAAGAGTTGTTCTTCCGAAATATTTTGTATGTGTGATACTATCTTCAGACTTAAAATGGCACCTTCAAAAATGTCGTTATTTTACTATTGGTTAATGGTAATACTGGTTAATTTGGTGCCGGTTAGTAGAGACTTTACCTTATTTCTAAGTACCTTTCTGCCTTTAATTCCAAGTAATATGCCACAGATGTCCAGCAGTATATTTATTTTATTGCATTGCTTTATACACACTAATGCACATTTTGTACTTTTTTTTCTTTTCTGTTGTTGTGGTTACTTGTCTTTTTCAGTACTTGGTTATTAATAACATTTCACAACTCTGCTCATTCGCCTTCTTGACTTTTACATTTGAAATACATCAGTGCTCTGGGAAGATCACCTTCCAAGCATGTCCATGTTATTCATTGTGTTATAGACATTTACAACAGGCCTTAATTATCCGAAACTCAACTCTTTTATCTGATAATAAATAATGTTACGAAATGCCCAGATGCGGTAGGATAGCTTCCCCGACAAGCAGGTTTAAGGTTGCCATAAAATGACAAGGAGAGGCTGGGGTGCCAAATTTGGCGCGAAATCCCCCATTTGGTGACATTGGCGATATGCCATAGACGGAGGGAGAACCTTCTAGAACGAATTTTTAACGGTTTGGCCCAGAGTGCTTTCGAAGGCAAGCCAAAAGCTATATAAACCCTGCCGGTACGCAGAATAGCAGTCTAGTATCTCGTCAGTGGATCGTAACGCGCATCGAGAGTGTGCACCGCTGAGTCTAGTGTCGAGTTGGTCGTCGAGTGTATCGCGAGTTGGTGCATCGAGAGTGTGCATCGCTGAGGCTATCGAGTGCATCGCGAATTGTAGAGTGGAGAGTCTCGAGAGTATGTTGAGTTCCCAGAACGAGAGAACCGAGTCGGGAGCTGCGCTCTAGTGCTTTGCCGTGAAGCTATCTTCACCGTTATAGCCTGATAGCCTGGAGGCTGTGTTGATGATTGTTTCAGAATGTTTGTCACAGTTTTCGACGACTGTAAACGTCCTGAGTAATACTGGCTAATAAATCTTGTTTTCATTCTTCATCAAATGTTGTCATCAATCATTCCAACTCCGCGAACCTGTACAGAACGCCACAATAAGTTACTACTGGACTACGATTTTATAGCTAACTGTAATAAAAGAAGACCAGTGCTATATTACTGCATCAAAGATTAACACTAGCATTAATTACATTTGATGTCTGATTATTTAATATTTTGCTTTAGTTGCACTGTATCTATATCACTGAACTCTAAATTTTTCCCACTTCCCCTCCTCTTCTTTCGGCCATTATTTTCAAAATCGTATATCACCTGATTAGAGCCTCGCCCCTTGACCAATGGCTGATTTGCTTGTTGTAACACTCCTATTTACAGCCACTCCTGTTACTTCAAGCCTGCACGGTACAGGCATACTT
Source organism: Stegodyphus mimosarum (assembly GCA_000611955.2). Lineage (NCBI taxonomy): Eukaryota > Metazoa > Arthropoda > Arachnida > Araneae > Eresidae > Stegodyphus > Stegodyphus mimosarum. The sequence goes on along the minus strand of KK113346.1, from coordinate 145,410 downwards.
TCATGCATTCCTGGCTCTTCCACCTCCAGGTCATGTTCATTAGACTAGCTCCGGACGCCTGCCATGATGTTAGACCGCACCATGCTCTTTCGAAAGATTGCTAACGTTCCTACGAAGATTACCTAATGCTATCGGTTTTCATAAGCGTTTTCGATGATAGGTGACTGAAATGTTATTCTTGCACTTAACTTAGACTTGATGTTGATGATAGGAATGTATTTGTCCTATCTGACTGACATCACAGACGGAGATTTAAGCTTTTTTCTTCCCCAACTTCATCGTCTGTTACGTTGGTCACATGAAATGATATGTTAATATTGCTATGTTGTTCAACGCACGATGGTGCGACCGCCCAGGAGCTTGAACTCAGTAACACTACTTACCTAAGTAAACAGTGAGGATTTTCGGCCGATATGCTAACGCCCAATGAAACTGTCTTGTCACTGTTCATGAAATGGAAATCCATAATTCAATCACTTTGTTCGACATCTTTCTCACTCACTTGATCTAGATTCCTGTGACTTTTTTCTATCTTAAATTTATTTTTACGGCGGACACTCTTCGGCATTGACCACTCCTAAGGCCGGAAGTGGTGGTCATTTTATTGTGGAGGCACCTAACAGGCGGCCACTGTTACCTCCTACGAAGGGTCAGGCAACTTACATCCATGTCTTCTCCGGGATTCGAGCTTGGGCCCTTCTGTATCGCATTCGGCTTCACTAACCTTATATCATCTGGGCGGGAAAAAATCAAAATAGAGTTGCACAGAGAGGATTTTGAAAACTTAAAAAATATTAGGATTAAATGACAATGCCGTTGACGGACTTATTAGAAATAGACCTCGAGCACTGCTTCTATCTAGGGAAACTATATTAGTGAAAGTGGTAACGTATTAATATATTAGATATATTTTATGTTAATTAAGTCACTTCTCTTATGATTTAAATTTGTACTGTAACTTCTCTTTTCATTAATCCTCGTTAGGATGCAAAATCGATAAAGACTACTTAAGACGAGAGTTTGAAACTTTCAGATATAGAGCTTTTGGAAGCGATGCTCACAACTTTGCAAATCTTCCCTAACTCTGCTAAATTAGTATTCCGGTATTAGTCATTTTGCTAGCCAAAGTTAAATCGTGCATTAAAAGGTTTGAGCCAATGCTTAATTAGAAAATTCGGACTAATTTTAGTTTGTAAATTCAATTTCATGTTATTTAATACTTTCAGGTTGCGCGTTCGATTTATAGAAACTAGTTGTGCCAATGTTAAGTTCCAAGTTTTAATAAAAAGTTTGTTTATAACTCTCCTGGAACTTTGCAAAACTTTTCGCAGACTGAGAGGTAACTCCATTGGTAGTCTGGTAGGGCCTAATGAATTTTTAAATTAGATTCATAAAGGATAGAACCATTTAAATATACCAAAAATTTTCATATATTTTTACCACGAATTTTCCAGAGAAACTATATATTTAGTTTCTTAAAAATGAAGTGAAACACAATTTGATAACATTGTCTCAAACGATTGTTATATATGCTTTTTACAAATTTCGAATACAGAGAATAATGAATGCTCTATGCTTGCTTTTAAAAAATAATCATTGAAATGAGAACACTTATCAATATATTTCACCTTGTCACTTAACGATGGCATGTTTCTGCGATTAACTATGAAGTACTCCGAAATGGTAAATTTTCTAAAATTATTCCGGTACTTACGTACTGTGACGACTACCTTGGCGACATTTGGTGATAAAACTTTCATTGGCGATTTTTGGTTCATAAATCCTTTTTAAAATAAAATTCCTAATTATAAAGGAACAAAAGGTTAAAAACCAAAAATCATATATATATATATATATATTATAAATAAACGTATATATATATATATATACATAAATTATACACTAAATACGAACTTAAAAAATTAAAATTAACTTACTTAAAACTGATTATAAGAAAATGTGAAGTTAATAGTGGAAAGTGGCGGGAAATAGCTTTCAAAACAGCATCGAAAGGCGTTTCCTCTTTTTTCCGCCAAGTAAATTCAGCTAAAAAGGTATCGAAATGAAGGCGGCTTGTCCCACGTTGTCGCTTGTTCCTCCATTTTGCGGAACCCCACATCCTTTCCTCGTGTTGAGTATGAGACTGCGTAGATGGGTCAACAAAATTGTATCAATGATTCACCTTAAAATGTTCAAAACCGGCAGCAATGAGCTCCCCTGTTTGATGTCCAGGTCTTGAATTTGACATTATTGTTGAGCCTTCGGCAATATTATTTTGGATTTCATACATTAATGTTGTTGCCTTCCGGTCTGGAAAAATTCTATCGCTTCTTCTTCATTTGAAGGAAACTAGAAAATGTAGCTATCCATTGGGAAAAAAAATAATCGCAAAAAGTTTCACGTGTTTAACCTAAACTTAATAATCAGCGTAAATGTAGCAAAAAAGGTGTGGTAATAACAAGTGTGAGACTATCGCGCTTTACATAATATTTACATGATACTCTTTATTTTATAACCTATGTTAGCGCCTAGGTTTTTTTTAGGTAGTCGTCATATTATTTTTTCCGGTCGCCAGTTCTGATGAGATATCTAGGTAGTCGTCATAGTACGTAAGTACCATTATTCCTTTCTTGTCAGCAATTTGCAGTAAGTAAGGAAAACTTTTCCTAGTTTTTATGACACTACAAAAAAATTATCGCTATGTTAAAACATAACTCCTCATAGAAATTGATAATAACATAGCCGGGAAGATAGTATACTTAGTAGCATATAAAATCGAGACATTCAGTTCAAGCTTTGTTAATATTTAAGCTTTAAGTTGTATTTTTAATCGATCATTTTTGGAGCTTCGAGACAAATATTTTCTCAGAGCAGAATATTTTGCAAATTTAAGTTGCGTGTAAGCGAATGAAGGACGGAGAGTTTTTAACTGTAGATTATGCTGCTGAAGAATCAGATATTTGCTGTTCGTGGCCAAAACGTTGAGTTTGTGAGCGATGTTCTTAACAGAGAACTTTAAACTCCATCCAAGATGCAAGAGTTTGGTTGGCTTGAATGCGCAAAACACTGGGCTAAATGCTCGTAAGGTTAAAAACTCAAACAAAACATTGGCGAAAAGATGCTTCGGCACATAAATGTGCTAGAAAACATCTCTATTTAAAAATATAAAGACCATTATTGAACAGAGTACTTAAAAGCAAGGTATAAACATCCAAACTCTAAATGAGATTGTTGTTAGTGTAGTAACACAGTTACTGCTGCAGGCTAGTTATCTTTTCGTGACATCCACATGTGATTCTGTAGTTGTTGAAGAGCGGATAAATATCCTAATTGCAGATTTAATGATGATAAGAGCAATTTTGTACATTATGTTACAGTCTGCATCTTCACTTTTAATAATTTGTGTGTTGATTTGAGTTTTAGCCGTCAGAAATTTTATTTCTTGGTAGAGACAGTAACCCGCCAACACCATCAGAGCACCTCTTTCGGCAGTCAGAGTTGGGAAGACGACGATGCTCTGATGAAATGACTCCATCTAAAGATTAGTAACTGAATGTTTGCGTTTGGTTAGACTGCGTATTACGTACTGCATACAGAGCTAAAATACGTTTATTATAAATCTACGAGAAGCCCTGTTAACAATATATAACAACAAATGGCAATTAATATTGAATGCACAGGAAATATAAATATTGCCTTCATTATTAGAGGAGCTTGCTAGCAGCAAGAATCTCTCTAGTCTAAAGGTTCAGAGCGTTTTGGCATCTTGCTCTGAAACCGTATGCAACCTGAATTAATGACGCCCTTTTAATTTTTCGGTTGTGTTTTATGTCATCTGATTCGTTATAGTCGAAGATCATATTAAGAAGACTTATATTATCATTGGTACGTCAGTTCTCCTAAAATCGAGATGGCAGATTACCATGGCGGACACACTGCAGCGTGTTAAACTCTGTAAATACTGGTTATGAAATTATGAGTTAGTACTTAATTCAGCTGTATAGAATGCAACGCTAAAACCCTTACGAGCTGCCATCAAAGACATCTTAATCTTTCAATGCTGACAATGTTTGTTATTATTACATAATAATAATAATCATTCAAGCAGGTTGCCTTCAGTTATCCTTTTTTGCGAAACTTCCGCTTCGATTCCATTATTGCAGAATTTTCGGTAGAAGAGCATTTGGTATATACTCCTGAGCCAGTATCCAATCGTTACTCCGTCCATCCAGCACTCAAAGAATGCCTTTCAGGGTGCAAAATTTGGGGTAAATATATATCAGTACAGCAATGTGGCTAAATGTCCGGGATACTATGAAATTCAGATATTAGTCGTTAATGATTTTCCAAATTTACGTTAAATTATCTTAACCGAAATGCAAAACGGAAGGTTTATTTATGCTCTAGAGACCATTCGTTTTTTCGGACAAGGAAAGACGAACCTCGAAATTACACTCGCTGGCTGAACATGCAAACCACTTACACTACGAAAACACATACAAGAGAATGCACTCAGCCTTTACAACCTCCGGCCCCCTTAAACAGCGATAGCGGGAAAGATATGAGCCTCTAACGACCAATACCATGCGGTAACGATTCATCGTCCACTAAATCTTAATTCAGTCGCAACTGTCCAGACGATTAGGCATTTTAAGAAGCATGAGAAATGAATAATGTCTCGAAAGAACTAGAAACACGGATCTTCTGACGTTTTGCTAGGCGTAGAAACCAATTACACGGTGAGAATAAAGAGGATAATTCTTTTAAACCGTGTCATCAGAGTCCAAAGAGATATTTTGCCCTTTTTTTGTACAACTTAATCTGCAAATAGACTAGCAATTTTAGAGCAAAGTGTGTGCATTTAGGAAACAAATGCATCATTTATGTCTGCAAAAGTTTCGTTTCATTCAGTCTTAGATTACGACTGCCATCTTAAATCCTATGTCATATTATTAATTCTTGAATTTGATATGCAAATCAACCACCACCTCACGAGGTTTCAGAATTACGCCAACTGAGAAATTTGGCTAAAATGAAGAAAATTTATAGTAAAAGTAATTAAAACTAAACTACAAAGAAAGGAAAAAGGTCTCTTCAAAAAATGTTCCTAACGCTTATGAGAACAAAGTGACTCTTCTGGTACTAACTGAAATTAATATAAAACTAGCGGGCAAGTCTGCCAGATGAGTGGGTTGCGGCCAAAGCAAAATTTATAAATTCTATGTACAACTGAAAAGAAAATGCATCAAAACATTTCAGTATGAATAAAATCAGTTCATTCTTTCCAACCAATAACCAATTCGTAAATATTTTTCTTTTGCCAAAGCAGGAAACAAAAACTTTGGACATTTCAGGTTAATATGTATGACATCATGATTTAAATTTAATGTAATACAAGTATAATAGCTTTTTTCAATGTCAGTAAAAGAAATAACGACGCAATTAACAGTTATCTTAACGAGAAACAAAATAGTTGCCAACAGGAGCTATTTATTTAAAATGCTGACATTAACGAAAAATTTTCGACATACGATGACGTCACTTGCAATCGCGTGTTTTCTTCAACGTCAGAATATGACTTTATTAAATAATACTATTGTCGCGAGCATACGGTTTCGTAATTGATTAAATGCACAAGTGTGATATTAAGTTAATAAAATGTATTCTTATCAAAAGAAATAAAACAGAACGCTGGAATTTTCCTCAGAGATATTCGTACAAGTGTTCACAATATCACGCAGTATAATCAGTAATTATACTTCAAACTATTAAAAACGTTAAATACGACGCAGTGCAAAGCATATCTAAAGAGAAGCTAACTACGATTTCTCAATTTACACAGAAATAACAACTCGCAACAACAGTAACTAAAGCAATTAATTTAAGATGCTCTCCCTCTGGCTTTTTATTGTTTTCAACCGGCCGCGCGAGATATTTCTAGCAATTTCTGCTTCTCAAAATTACTGGAAAGCAATAAGAAGATGGAATTACGGTTACAGCTAATATAGCAGTCAACAATATTTATTCAATTTCAATACAAATTACTGAGATATGCATTTACTCATTGTTAAATGCACTTGCGCCAATATTCTTAAATTTCCGGCACAAATTATTCTTAAAATTTGTTTCGCTCTGCATTCACGGGGAAATACAACAGTTTTAATTATAATTCCAAAGTTAGCTATTTAAAAATGAAATTCTTAACAATATGTTTCATGTTTGGCAATGCTATATTTATTTCAAATTTTGTAAAACTTACACATTTTTTAATCACAAACTCTACGATTTGAGAGCGAGCAGTGGCAACACTTTTCCAAATAAAACAGATTTTTGTCTGCTGGGTGCCAGACTTTTGTCACTCAGAAAAATGAGTGCGAAAATTAACTTTTTTAAAGTTTTTAATTAATAGCTCGGCTGATTAAAGTCACATGATGATAAGAATGAACCGAAATGGCTTCTCCGGAAATTTTGAAATTCGGAAATACTTCACTCGAAACTCAACTCCAGCCATTCTGTAGAAGATGATGTTACAAACAAACAGACGCACACGCGCACAGATTTTAAGAGCAGCAAGTCCGAATTTATATCGTTTAAAAAATAATGAGAAAGGTTTTGAATATAAAGAAACTTTCGACGTAAATTAATGAATGTGTGATTAACATGATTACATATAAAAATGAATAAATACAACTTATATCTGCTGTTTTGTGTTAAGAAAAATTAAGTCCCAAGAAAATCAAAATTTGTCACTCTTGTACTGGGCAACTAAGCGTTTTTTCTTCAGGTAGAGAAATCAAATATTTTCTTCTGATTTCATTATATCTCTCAGTGTATAATTATTGCTGTTTTATTTTAGTAGAAGTAAAATGAATCGGAAGAATATTTATTGTTCTTCACTTACATAAAAAGTGTTATTTTAGTAAATTAAAAATCATTATTTAAAAGAAAACTGAGTGTTTTGTTAAACCCATGAGCAGTCTTTTAGAAAGGATAAATTAAATTATACACGTCAACGCGCACTGCAGTGAAACTGATATTCGAGAAAGAATATTTATTTTAAAATAAGCTATTAACTTGTTTAGGCTTTTGCTTAATTAATTTTATTTCTCCGCACAATTAACATAAGGACCGACATACCGAGATCATTCAAATCTTTGGATCCTTACCTAAGAAATCTTGGAACATTTTTTCCAAAAATGTTTGGAATAACTACTTTTACTGATGCCCAGTATAGAAGAATTCACCGAAAAAAGAATATGATTGCAGTTTCAGTGGTATTTGAATAATCACTATCTCTCATAACAGCCCTCACTGATACAGTATTTCAGCGTGGCATCCAGCGGAATCTGCCAGAATGTTTTAGTAATCAGTACACTGCGCATCATTGAAAATTCTCGAAACTGTTTCTCGAATCGACCCGATAATTTTGGATATAGAAAATGAAGTTTAGGCGCATCATTGAAACATTCTTGAAACCAGCTCTTGAATCGTTACAATTCTGGACATACAATAACCTATTGCTAATAAATCTAGTAGTTCGTACCGGGATATATAAAATCTTCGTCGAACACATATTCAATCTGTCTACCAGCCGAACTCTGCAACCTAGCTCTTTACTTTTGAACTGTTTTTCAAATGCATGGCAAATTACAACTAATGTTACAGGAAAAAACTACTATAAAGTTACTAGAACTACTATAAAGAATACTAATATTATACTTCTATATACTATAGAACTACTATAAAGTGCATTCACTACTATAAAGAACTTATTTTGCAAATGCAGATGTAACATAAACGCTTAACTCTAAGGACATGCACAGATGTTCGATGGGAAGAACTTTCGTAGCACGGTAGATGCTCAATAGTTTAGTTCCTAAGCTCTTGCTAAATAGCTGTACTGGTCCACCGTATTCTAACTACTGGACCGACAAAGGCGGTCAAATGACTTACCGTCTCGTCTTGAATTTCTGAGTAAAAAACCTCAGTGTAATATAAATTATTGTCAGGCTAATATAATACGACCGTTGCATAATACAACTTTCCATTGAGTTACCTAACCTGAGTACAGATAATAAACCTCAGATGGGGTTTGAAATGAAGTCTGTGGGTAGAGGTTACTTTAGAAAATAAAAGATCGGACTTTTAAAATAAAAGTTTACCACAGCAAAATTTCACATTGTTGCCCGAAATTTGTAGTGAGCAAACAGTGGATCGTTGTACAACTTTTCGTTTGGCTACTAAGCTTTCAGGAAGGACGTGTCAGATATAGGAGAAGGAAGACAAAAAATATCAACAGATTCAAAGAAGTGCAATGCTGCCATCAGAGCCGGACAACCGGTGCAACTGCAGAGCTGCAGTACTAAGGGGTGAAAATTTTTGATCGGGCAGCAAAATATGATAGATTTACATATGCCGGACAGCAAAATGCCTCTAACCTAGTGCGATAAATTTACGGCGACTCTTACTTAATAACTGAGTGCAGCAAAATGCCTCTAACTTAGTGCGAGGTAGAAAGAAAGAAGGTCATCAAACAAGAAATCGAAAAATACGAAAAAATACCACAAGCTAAAACGATTTCACTAATATCAATCGACTGAAACTTTGTATAAGAGAGACGTTTGTGTTCTGTTGATCCCCCATTGTTTGATGCAGCATAATTGATATGAAGATTTGATGATTAAGGTGAAAGATCTCTATCTGGAATAAAAATATTTGATAAAATTGGAATTAAACATTCTGACTAAAATTTAAATGGTTGTCGAATCAGTGATTCTGTCCACGACTCCATATATTTCAACATGCATCATCATTGGTGAAATGCATTATGATCTCTGCCTAGTATTACCGAGGGATTATTACGAAAGATAGAGTTGTATGTGAGAAAAGTGTTTATTTAAGGAAATTATTGTGAATGGTTGCGAAATCTGAGAAGCAATTCCATAAAAATGCCTGATTTGCTTAGGGATAGGAAATTAATTTTGAAGGAGCTCCGCAGAAACTTGAGACAAGTCTCCTAACCAAGTAAGAGGCTAAGCGAAAAAGTGAGAGGCTCTACGAAAAATAAAATCCTCGTCAAATTCTTCCGCATATTAAAAGAGTTCTGTCTGAATTACAAGGCGAAACAGTTTTCTTCATCAGTTAAGCCATTCAAGGACTGAGTAAAAGCACTATCCTACGACGAATTGCAAATCTTGCAGGTGGATCACAACTGTTGTGAACAATGGGTTTCACACAAGAATGTAAGTAGATATTGCATGAAGTAGAATTAACTTGAGAGAAAAAATATGAAGAATAATTAAATAAAAATACTATCATGGCGTTTTAGATTAACTTCGTATTAGTGTATTCCGATGACCATTACCTGTTCAAAAAGTAATATAACCGAAATAGTAATTACCAAAAATGGAATTATTTGTAATTTTACGTATTCGTTGCCCTGAAGATAAGCCTTTGTTTACATCTATCAAATTTTTACATACATACTGTAGAAATTAAATTAGCGATTAACAAAAAAAAAAAGTGCGCTGCAGGATTTATATTTCAAATTCCATTTGTATTAAAAAATTAAACTATATTTATTCAAAAGAAGTCGCATTTCAGATGGCAAAGGATTTCAAGTTCCTCACGAGCCGCAGTTTGGCCATGTTTGCTATATACAATTGCGTACTCCATTGGATAGAGATATAAATAATAATTTGTTATATGTTATTCTTCGTTAACTTTATATAAAAATAAACGTCATTAAATGTTAATGCAAAAAGTTATATTAACACAATTTAAATAAGCACCATTTTACTGTACTAAAATATTTTCTAAAAGTAACATTTTTAATATACCACAATTATGTGCAGATTACAAGTTCTGGAATTTGTAAAATGTGTACCCTTATATAATGAATTCATTTAACATGCATTCGGTTTATGATTTTCTTGCTGACATGCAGCATCCGCAAGGGCTGTATGTAAATTATTCTGAATACGTGCAAAAGATGTACGGAAAACATTTATTTAAATTTCATGTTGTGTTTTGGCTAAACTCGCTTGCCTGGGCCTAATCAGAACAAGCCTACGAATTTTTATATGGCAAGGAGTACAAGAATACACTAAAGACACGTACATATAAATACTACTAAAGCTGGTACATATAAATACTACTTATGCTATTTATTAGACATATAAAGTACTACTAAAGACAATGAATATAAATTCACTGTCTTTAGTAGTGAACATCAGTTCAGTGTTGTTTGAATGAGCCTTGAGCACCATTTAGGAGACAGTAATACACCAGTTCAGCCCCAATTTCGAAGGAAACCACCCCGGGGAACAGGTCCGAGAGTTTTCCACCCTCTTCTCCTACCATCGCATCTCTCAATAGGACTTCCGGTTGTATATTTCGAGTGCCTCCGTGCCGCACAAATGCAATACATTTAAAAGCATACGCGCCTTCTCAGAGATTCGAAGCTGGGCCTTTCGGTATAGCAGTTAGCGCAACTACTATTCCATCTGGTCGGTTTCTTAACTTTTAATATATCTATCTATTGTGATTGGATAAATAATGCTAAAGACATTTCTAATTTGCAATCCATATCAGAAGGTTTCCTTAAATGCGTAGCAAATACTTAACAGCTACTGAGTTGATGTGACACATGTGAACAAAGTTCATTTCCAGGCTCTTAAGTACCCATTTAACCACTGACCTTAAGTCAGTGACTGTGTAAGGATTTTCAGTTTTACTAACGTTTATTTTATTTTAAAACTTTGGTATCCTCTCTTACTTTCCATTTCCGGCCAGAATAAGCGCGAAAGAGAATTGCTTATGTAAATGAGGTTGGAAACTATAGAAGTATGTAATATATGGCTTTTAGCCAAAAGAGAGAGCGTCTTCTCGCTGCTTTACCACGCGCGTGCTTTTCATGTCTGCCTTTAAGGCCAGAACTTGTTTCTCGCTGATATTTCAAGACGTATTGTAGTTTTTTGCATTCCGCTCACTACATATGTAGTATTAAAAGGCCAGTCTTCGCTTTACTACTCTCTGTAAAGCATCTTAGTTCTTATTGAGTTAGTTTAATTCTTATTTTCTACGTTTTAGGTCATAAGTGCTGGTCTTTGTATCCTGAAGTGCGGAAATGGCTGCACGCTGTGTGAGAAATAAAGGGGAAATTTAATCCTTCTTATCTTTGTTCTACAGAAGCTGTTCGCCCATTTTTTAGACGAAGTGTATTGTATTCACAAAACTAAATTACATAAAATTCTTGTGTTTTAAATGTTCTATTTGACATCCCTTATTCTGAACTATCTTTCGACACCGCAATTTCCAGGATAATAATGCCTTTTGAAGTGTCAGAAGAGGTATTCCATCCCATTCCTCCCGAACAACTTTCCAGAGTCCAGTTAGGGTTTTGGGACAACGTTTGGATAATGCAGTTTTTAAAAGTCCGAAAGCACAAAAATCCATAGGTGACACATCGGAAGATTTAGTAGGGATATCAGGGAAGGGTATGGCCTTGATAGCAGTTTTTTGTTCAATTTCTTTTAGGAAATTTACAGTGGATTTTGATGTGTGACTGCTAGCTTTGTCCCGATGGAGTCTCACAGATGGATGGCACTGTGGGTAAAGCGATGGTATTTCATTTAGAAAAATTGGCGATAAAATATGTTCCTGATAGTATTTGCAGTTAATCTTGACATTTTTTTTGCACTCTCTTTATTTTTAACTTGCCATTATAAGAAAAACCAGCAACAATCATGAATTCCTTAGAAAAACATTCTTTCGATTCTTTGAACCGTGTACTTAAATTTTTTCTCCCCTTTTATGATAATAAATGGCTCTTTTTTGTTACAATCATTTAAATACACCCATGCTTCATCGATTGTGACAATTGTTTTCCATTTTTCTTTGGATAAGTGTTTCTCATATAGAATTCTGCAGCGTGTCCTGCGTTGAGCGATATGCTTTGGAAAAGACGATGCACATTACGTTTTTTCGCTTTCTTAAGATTTAAATCAACGTTTATCATTTTGTTTACAGTGGAAACCGAGCATTTTAATGATTTTGCAACTGTCCTTTGACTAGGGGGATTTTCTTTTAACATTAAACAACGTGCCTTTGCAATAGTCGAAGATGTCCGTTTTTTCCTTGGATACTTGTTTGGAATTTTTGTCCCACTTGAGGCTCCAATTTGACGTTTTTTTTCTTTCTTGTTGATGATATTACCTATCGACGCTTTAGATATCACAAAACCATGACTCTCACATCGTTTTTGGATAACGGAGTATGCATATTTCACTTCGGAAAGAGCGTAAATGTAGCCTTCGAACCACTGCTTTGTTAAATTCGCCATTTTGAATAAAAACAAAACTTTCAAGCCACAGACGATAATTTTGACTTTTAAAAACATAGTACAATTACAATTACTTCTTTTGCAGCAAACGATTTTTTATTACCGCTTATCAAAATCATCTAAAAAATGTGCGAACAGCCTCTGTATTTTCTACACACACACGAACATAGCTTTGAGTAAGCTTCCCGTTCCTACTGAGGACTCCAGTTACGTTTGCAAAAACAATTAGAAGGAATAGAAGTCCTGACAACTGACTAAGTCTTAACCACCGACTAGTATTCTAGATCTGTAGGAAAGGGGTTCATTAAATAGTACAGTAATTAATACATTGTTAATTCTAAGCATTTGTAGAGCACCTACCAAAGAATTGAAAAGATGTTCTATGTCGAAAATGAAACAGCATAAATAATAGATTTCAATTAAAATATCTTCGATATTTTTTTAATATTAGAGTGGAAAGGCTAAAAGGGAAGAATGCATTTAAAGAACACTTTATAAAGCAAATCTATGAACAGTTCATAAAGCCAGTTCGTTCAGCACCCATACCAGATTGCTTAAAGAGTTATTTTTAAATATTGTTATTGATGAAATGATGTTTTATTTTATCCGAGTTCTGACAATTCCGAATACATACTTTTCCAAATAACGATTTAAATACTATGCTTATGATCTCAAGATGCAAGGAAAAATAATATATATTTCAGGGAAATTTTAATGTTTTATTACATACATTAATTATTACATACATTAAGTAATATTAAGCTTCTTTCGTGAAATAACTAAAACTAAAATGCATAGCAAAAACTATTCGACGTAATAACTACTGGCTCGTTTTGTCAAAATTCTTTCACAAAACGTTTGAACGAATAATCTGCCTAAACCGCATGCGTTAGGAAATGAGAAAACTCTCTTTACTAACTGCGGTTACGGTTGTAAGGGCTGTGCCTCAGTGCAGTACTGTGGCTATTTAATTATGTATCTCATTAACTTCAGTTTGAATAACTAACTGTGATGACTGAAGTTACCTTCAAGTTGTTCTTCATTATCCAGTTGAGGCACGTAAATTTTCGCAGGGTTTATTGACACAGGTGGCAAGCAAAAATTCACTTTCGTGATTAAACAATCCATCATTTGTTATTCAGTTACAGCGGCTTGGTGCTCATAATTGTTATTCCAACAATTCGGATTCTGTTAAAGGTTCAGTTGAACGTTAAAAATAACGATTTAAAGAATCATGTACTAGAAATCATAAGTTGAACGAGTTGACTGCATGGGTTTTCGTGGTTTTACTCTTCGAGTACCGTGAATAAAATAACGTGAGTAACGTGAATCTAAGCTTTCTTGAGAAAGTCCTTCACAAAGGCATTTCTTCTCATAGGTTAGATAACTTTGTGCTTTGCCATATTTATATAATTTAACCTAATGTAACCTCTTCAGAAGCAAAATAGTTTTTGGTTGATAATTAAGTCATCGCTTAAGAGATTTAATTTTTTTATTAAAAATACAAACAATTCCCAATTTACCACAAACTATCACATGGAGCTTACAGAAGTAAGTAGGAAATACAATGCAAAAAAATAAAAAAATAAAGGAAAACTTTTTTTAAAAAAATTCATATTTTCTCTTGAAATACGATGGTCCTTGTTATTGAAATAGTAGCGAATAAAATTTGAAATTTGCCATTATCTTTTCATTTACTGTAGTAAAATTCTTTATATTACATTTCAGAATAAAAATCATCTCACGATAAACTGTGAAAATTATTGTTGTTGTTTCCGTGACTTGTCTCACTTCTCTGACAATAACATCAGAACAAGCCCACGAAATTCACCGTAGCTAGGAGTGCAAGATTGCGTCTTTCGTTGACAAGAGCCTTTAGCACCATACAAACGGCAGAGAGACGTTGCTCAGTTCCTCCTCCAAATTTGGAAAAGCACCCCGGAGGAAGGAAGCGTCCGAGGGTCTCCCACCCCTCTTCCTCTACCCCCTATTATCAGCCTCTCCAGACGACGTTCGGCTCCGCGTATATTTAGAGCGTCTCCATGCCTCGCAGATAATATACGCTTACAAACATTCATGCTTTCTCTAGGATTCGAACCCGAACCCTTCGGTATGGCAGTCAGATAGTGATAGCGTCGCTAATCACTATCACCTGCGTGGGTGAAAAATATTAAATAATGACTTTAATTCAATTTTATGATCACTAAAATTTGTTTAATTTTTAGTCCAATGGGATTTAGTCCCGAAGGACTATTACTTTCGTTTTGCGATTTTGCCTCGATTCACTCTGAATGCCCGTTTCACTTTTCAAATTGTTGCCACTAAATGTTATCGCTCTGCATTAAATTTTAAAAAATGAAAAATCTGCATAAATGTATGCATGTTTCTCGCATTGTGATAAAACCTAGAGCCATCGAATTTTGAATGACGTAATCCTACTGCGAATATGGGCATCTGGAAGCCCTAATTTTGAATTTGAAATTTGCTTTATTATCGATTTTATGTTTTGTAACATTTCAACGAATTTCTGATTAACAAACTAAATGATTTCAAAGCGAGCAATGGCAACACTGTACGGAAAAAAAGAAAACATTTTTATCTCCAGCGCACGAGACTTACGGAAATTCTAAAGATATGTTCCTTTTAAAATGATTTTGCTATATTGATTTTGAACTGAATTTTATGGTTTGAGTACGTAGTACATGATATTTAATAAAAAAAGGTAGAACACGAAACGTTAAAAAAACGCGCCTTTGGACGTAATTTAAAATCTGAAATCTTTCAGATTTTTTTTTAAAATTTTTTAAATCATCACATTTATTTATATCATGAACTGTACCTATCTTCAAATTTGGTCTCGGGAATGATTCACATTCATGCTCTTGCACTAACCCATTCCCACATTGATACTCGTATATTTGTTAGTTAACTTATTACGACCCTGCAAGACCGAATAACCCTATGCGCTAACGCATAAAATTGTATTCGTTTCAATATGAAAATTTATTCCGGCGTATAATCTTAACGGTAATTTAATAGCATTTTATTATTCAGCATAGTGGTTTCTATACTGCGAACTGGAATCTTAATTCCTTAAAGTCATTATGCTAGTTATTTATTAGACAAAATTCTGCTTCGCGTTTTCTGGGAGAATTTAAACTAAGTTCATTATTCTGAATAGGAAGTGGTTTCCAAGCTGTGCTGTCACATCGTGAGTCTTATTCACTGCAGAATCATCACCGGAAAAGGATAATAAAATAATTGATCAAAGTGTTCTCGAAACTAGGGGATTGGAGGAAAGGGTTACGTCAGTGGTCATTATCACGGAAGAAATGTTGATTTGCGTTATTCTTAACATACGAGTGCAGCCCAATTTTTGTCACGTGTTTCATACAACTGTTTCATCTAATTTGTAAATAGTAAATTCATAATAATAGAGCATTTATTGGAAGATATAGTAGCTTATGCTTTCGACAATTCTTGACAAAATCTAATAAGTTTCTTCGACAGAATAATCGATACAGCAAAGTTATTGCAGTTTGTGGAGTTATACAGATGTTAATTTATATATGTTTCAAAAAATTAAATTTCGTATAAATACGCATGCACAGTATATACGATTTTCAAAACCAATATGAGAAAACTACAACAATGCACTTACATATATTATTTGGATGCTTCATACATAGTTTATCGTCCTTTTAAATACGGGCTTTTGGATACGGCTGTTACATCGTGTTCTCGGATGCGAATCCTAAGTATTCGACGTGGATGCGTTATCATTGCTAAAATACCTAGGTCGCATGATCAGACGATGCTATTTTTCTGTTACATCGTACGCATTCTTAACTTGGTGAGATTCGCTTGCCCAAGGATTTTTTCTCGCAAGCTTTTACGTTTATTGTGGAAAGAATGTGGTGATCTGGGTCTTGCCTGTAGAACAGCGTCATAGTGTCTTTGCCTGAACTTATGTCAAGTTACTTATACCTTTTCACAATGGAAAGTTCTTTATCTGAGATGGCGTCTTCCAAACAAAATTTTAAAAAATTGAAGTTAATCACACTGCAATAATTACACTTTAAGGTATTTTCTTCCTGCTTGGCTCATACCTTCGTAGTGTAATTGGAAGCATACTCGATGCGTATTCGATAGGTTCAGGGTTCGAGTCCCAGAGAGGGCACTACACATTTTTCAAGTGTCCAGCAACAAAGAAACCTAATGACTCCACAAGTGGCGCCGGAGCTAAAGCATGGTGGACGATAATTTGTCATCACCAGGTCTGGCGACTGGGTCCTCTAACCCCTAATTGCCCCCGGTCCCTCTAATCCCCAGTCCCAGTCGCCAGTCGAATGTATAAGATATTTTCTGCCTTCTTTGCGCGTCCTTTCGTGGTGTAATTGGAAGCATACTCGATGCGTATTCGATAGGTCCACGGTTTGAGTATCGGCGAGTGTACCGCACATTTTTTACGTTTCCTGTTTCAAAAACAAAACAAAGCAAAAAAAAAATCCTATGACTGCAACACTACAGCTATACAGCGTAAATATATAACTGCAACGCTACAGCTATATGCAGTCTGTACAGCGTTAAGAGAATCTATTACAGATACTGCTACTAATATTTTTTCCCAATGGCGAGCACTTTCCTATAGCGGCAATGGCCACTCCTAACGCCAGAAGTGGTGGCCATTTTATTGTGGAAGCATCTAATGGACGGCCACCGCTACCATCCTATGAAGGAACAGACAATTTTACATCGATGCCTTCTCCGGGATTCGAAACCGGGCCCTTCGGTATCTCAGTCAGGCTTTGTAATCAACATGGCTGCAAGTTCAAATAAGTTGATGTACTACAATGTTTACAAAACCGAATATAGGAAATACCAGGGATAGGAATCAAAGGCAGTTCAAAATGTGTCATTCAGCAATACGTGAGAAAACAATGATGTCCCAAGTAATGTATCTAAATAAATAAAAACTTAAAGGAAGCTGCTTCAAAAACTTACATTTGTTTATTTAGTTAATTAGTTATTTGATTAATATCTGAAATTAGCATCTGATCATCGATTCTAAAATTAAGCATACTATTCTATGTAACAACTGTGGTGTATTCTATTTTGCGCAGTCGTGCAGAGAAAGGAGGTTCGTTTTTACTGTATCAAGTGCACATTTATTCCTTGCAAAATCAATTTTTAGTAACTTCCCTACAAAGGCATGTTGAGCTACCTTACTTCTCATATTGTAGATAGTCCAGATGAGTAGATGTTACTTATCCAGACGAAAAGAAAGAAATAAATGACCTGTCTAAGTACATCATGGTTTCATTTATGAAAAACCTTATCGATGTCTCAGCTGTGGTAATATACGGAATAGGGTCTGCTTGCCCGGTCCCTGAGAAGAATATAACCCTGGATTTTGTTGATGAGGGAGAAAGGCAGGGAAGGGATTCGGGAGCGTACTATTATCGGTCTGTGCGGGTCCATTAGTCGGCTACCCCACCTCTCTCTCTGGGGTAGATAGAACACTCGTCCATCATCGTAATGATCCACACAAACCAATCACTTGTTCACCGACTACTGAAGCTGAACTAATTCAGAACGACACATTGAGGGGAGGGAGAGAACTTCCATTTTTAGATGGTGCTAAAAAGAATGGCAAAAGGCACATTTTGCATCTACTGTCTTGCCTTCATAGCTGATGCAAAGTATCTTGGGTGTAAGATTACAGTTTTTATTACCTGAATATATCCGGCTGCTTTTCAAGTTTAATGAAAATAAATTTTCAAATTTTCGCAGAAATACTCTAAATATTCTTGAAAAAGAATAAATAATTACACACTATATATGAGATACATTGAGCAGAAACATGTTTTCTTATTTTGTACTGATGCATAAACATACCAATCAATGCATTTCACATTAACAAGATAAATTAAAACAATGAAAATATCGTATGAAGAACAATAAATGAACAATTAAACAATATTTTCCTTGCTTGTACGAAGTAAAGGAAGTATTCTAATCGTGAAAAATTCCGGATATCATATTTCAAAGAAAAAAAATATCCATTTTGACCGCTATTGAATGCAATTTAACGATGTTTTTGAGTGACATGTGTATGTTAGGACAGACTAAAAAACTCTTTTCCCCCAAACGAATTATAAAATTGATTTAAAATGGATTCAGAAGAGATTTTTTTCGTGGCGTCTGTACGTACGTACGTATGTATGTATGTATTTCGCATAGCTCAAAAACCAGTGGCTTCAGCATGTTGAAATTCTGTATATAGGACTGCTATAATATGTAGTTCTGCATCTCTCTTTTTTGTTGCAGTCGACCGCATCAAGAATACATATATATATGTATATACTCCCACTATGTTATTCGGTTCCGTGAGCTCAGTTTTCTTTATTCTTATATGTTGGTCAATTGCCCAATTTTTTGCTTTGAAAATGATAGAATTATGTTGTTCTTATCTCCCGGTTACGGTTTTTATGCCTTTAGTTAATCTGCATGCAATAGTTGTAGAATTATCAACAATTTAAAAGTTATTTAAGTGCGGCTAAGCCTAATTTGTTTTACCATAACATCCGTATTTGTTTATATTTGAAACTTAGCAGAAAAGTGAATTCCGATTCTGCACCTCAGTGCCTTTTTGCCGAGTGGGATCAAAATTAAACTTATTTTTGTGCACCGAAGAATATGCCTTGCTGCCTGCTGGCCGAACTGCTTGTTTTTGCGTAGAAACTCTAATTTTAATCGTAAAAATAGATTTTTTAAAATTGTTTTAACAGTATTTAGTGTTTTATTTTTTCTATATTTTTCAATTTTTATGAAGATATCTTGAGATTTTATTTATTTCTGCCTTGTCGCGAACTAATTGATTGAGAAATATATCTGTAATGAAATTCGAGGAAATATGTGTTTTGTATTACAAGCAAATATTTTCAACTGTCTGTCTTGGACAGAGAAGAATGTTTACGAGTAGCGCATGCATATTAGGAAAGCGGGGCTGAATCGTCTGTAAAAAACTGTTTCTTTTTTATTTCTTTAATTTCTTCTATACATCGTTTTAGATTTATGACAATATTCGAATAGAACATGTGGAAACGATTAGGTAATTCTTCAGATGATATAATTTTTATACATTCTGAGTCATAAAATGGATGAGATGTGACGCTGTTAAATGAACCTAGCGCCAGAGTATCGCTATGACAAACAAATATAGTGAAAAAAATTTTAAAAAGCGCATTTATTCTGTTGTGGTTTATGGGCTATCGATGAAGTAGATTTAATGCAATTAAATAAGTTTAAATGAAATGCAGGAAAAAATGCGTATAATTTAATCCTCCGTATAAGGAATTCATATGGTGTACACATCAGATATTTTTTAATTTCATGCTGTCATTTGATTCATAATATTAAATCGTAATAACCAGGCATTTTTAAAAGCGATTTCATAAAACTTAATAGAAAGTATAGAAATTCTTATTTTAATGATAAATATTATCCAGTACGCCAGAAGGAAAAATTAATTTTGCCATGCAACAAAAAATTAAACGCCAAGAATAGCACAGGGAATTTAAAAGACATTTCTAAACATATTTTTTGCATTTCTTTAAAGATTGAAAT
>KK113346.1:59852-125324 GCA_000611955.2 Stegodyphus mimosarum | reverse complement strand
ATATATCTTTAATTATTGCTTATTAAAATATCTAAATTAATAATCTTAAATCAGAAATCTTTTCCTTTCAAAAATTCAAACGTAAAACGCGAACTTCTCCTAGGACAAATTCTCAATATCTTGAACAGAAATAAAATTCTGTTACAGATTTAAATCTGGCTACAAATTTTAATTTCTTAAACTTTAATCGTAGCCAATTTCTTCCAATAACAAAACTTTTTGTTACAAAGTCTCATAGTTTTCCAAAGGCGAATCGCAATACTTTCGATGAAAACTGATTTGTAAAAAGGAAAAACTAATTATTAGTCCAAAGGGATTTAGTCCCGAAGGACTATTACTTTCGTTTTGCGATTTTGCGTTGAATCACTCTGAATGCCCGTTTCACTTTTCAAATTGTTGCCACTAAATGTTATCGCTCTGCATTAAATTTTAAAAAATGAAAAATCTGCATAAATGTATGCATGTTTCTCGCATTGTGATAAAACCTAGAGCCATCGAATTTTGAATGACGTAATCCTACTGCGAATATGGGCATCTGGAAGCCCTAATTTTGAATTTGAAATTTGCTTTATTATCGATTTTATGTTTTGTAACATTTCAACGAATTTCTGATTAACAAACTAAATGATTTCAAAGCGAGCAATGGCAACACTGTACGGAAAAAAAAAACATTTTTATCTCCAGCGCACGAGACTTACGGAAATTCTAAAGATATGTTCATTTTAAAATGATTTTGCGATATTGATTTTGAACTGAATTTTATGGTTTGAGTACGTAGTACATGATATTTAATAAAAAAAGGTAGCACACGAAACGTTAAAAAAACGCGCCTTTGGACGTAATTTAAAATCTGAAATCTTTCAGATTTTTTTTTATAGTTTTTTTTATATTATTTTCATACAGTAAATTTCTATTGGCAAAATATTTAATACTTCGAGTAATTAAAATACGAACGCATGTAAAATCGGACAGATATCTGAGAATAAATTTATTGTTTTAGGTCAGCTTTTCACGCATATCGCCTGCTCAGCTCCTAAAAACACCGAAGAAAGTAAATTAACTTAATAGAATTTTTTATCCTGCTGATTTAAAAAATGTAGTTAATTTTTTAGTTTTCATCACATTTTTGAGACAACTAACTGTTCTATATGTATGTAATGACATGATTTGGGGGGGAAGAGGAAACTGAAATCACACTCAAGTCATGGCTGCGAAGACTGTTTCTTAGAACTGGTGAATCACAACTGGCTTTCTTGTTAAAATATCGTTTTTTATTTTTTACAGGAAACCTTATTAAGAAATATACTTCTGGTTTAAAGTGATACAACACTAGGGGTGCTAAACTTGCTTCATAATTTCAGCATTCATAGTTTACATTTTAGACAGTGAAGAAGAAGGTGAAGCGAGAGACGTGGTATATTCATGGTAGGCGGGGGGCAGGGGGAAGCAATACTTATTCACTATGGTTCTAGTTATAACCGGAAAGCCATAGTATTAATTCTGAGCAGCTACTGGGCTGCAGATGTCCTAATGCAGAGAGATTGCAGGAAAGGAGCGACGTAACATGCGGCAGAGTGATGCAGCAAAGGGTATCCTTTGAAGGGGAAATGCGTTTAATTAAAATCTATGAATATGAAGATCTATTGTCAGTTGATTCCAAATTAAATTTAATAATTTTGTTTCATATTTCATATTTTACATATATGTAAGTGGGGTATTTTTATTATACTTCTTAATGTGATTATTTTGCTTGTGATTAAATTAAAATCTAGCGTTTGCCCCTATTTTTATATTAATTTTGTGAATTACTGTTAGAATTCGAGAATAAAAAATTTGTAAAAAGGGTAATCCAGACGATATTGAAATATTCATAATATCACAATTCTTACTGTTTGAACAGAGATACTCGCACTTTGCTGTGGTACGAATTCCGACTTGTTCCTCATATGATTCAGAAGCATGAAAATATAGGATCAGTTGGTAACATTTAAACACTCTGAGAACCATCAAATAGTATAAAGCAGAAAAAAAAATTTTTTTTTTTGCTAAGTTTTTGATTCAGTTAGCATGCTTATCATAATTAATTTATTACTTCATTAATCCAGTTCTTTAATGTGTGATATTTTAATGAGTCGTATATAGTATTGTGTATTCAATTAAAAACTGATGCTATGACTGCAAAATACAAAACGTGTATTCCTATCTAAATGCTTGTTTTATCATAATACTTTCTGCAAATAATATCGGGAGGCCCACGTTAAACCAAACCGAACACAGAAGACTTGTTTTGGGTTATCATCGTGGTGTAATTGTCAGCACACTCGGCAGGTATTCGAGAGGTCTGAGGTTCAAGTCCCAAGCTCATTTTTCATGTCTTCTGCAAGAAAATAACATAATGGCTCTATAGGCGCCCGAACTAAAAAAGGTGGTGGATGATGATTCTCCACCACCAGGATTTGGCGACTGGGTCCTCTTTAATAGGGGGAGTATATAAGGTATTTCTCCCGCCTTCTTAGCATACCTTCGGGGCGTAATGGTCAGCACACTCGGCGCGTATTGGAGAGGTCCGTGGTTCGAGTCCTGGCGAGAGCATTGCAGATTTCTTCAGTTTCCTCACATCGAAAAATTCTAAATGACTCTACAATGGCGCCCGAACTAAAAAAGGTGGTGGATGATGGTTTTTCGCGAGCAGTATTTGGCGATTGGGTCCCCTAATCCCCAGTTGCTTTTGAAAGGGGAGAATATATAAGGTATTTTCTCCCTTCTTTCGGCATGCCTTTGTGGTGTAATGGTGGTGTAATGGCAGCCGAGAGGTCAGAGGTTCGAGTCCCGGCGAGGACATTGCTCATTTTTTACTTCTCCAGCATCAAAAAACCGTAATGTCTCTACAGGGTGAGGATTATCTTGGGCCACTCTATATAAATAGGTCACATAATGTTATTTATCTAATTTATAGTACAATTGTAAGACAATTTTGCAATATGGTAAGATAGTTGCTAGATGAAAAGTATCTGCTAAACCACGCGATGATTCAGAAGTATCAAAATATACGGTGGGTAGGTAACTTTTAAATAAGTTAAGAGCACTGACTTGGCGACGAAATTTGCCGCCAAAATTAAGTTATGAAAATCAGAGTTTCGAAATTCGATTAATGTAATTAAATCAAGCTCAAAGAAATTTGTATTATGTGGTAACCGTACCTGAACGTTCAATTCCATTCTGATTGTCATCTCTAGCCCTATTAAAAACAATAATTTATTATCTGATTCTTGATTCCCGAAAATTACGTTTTGCTTCGTGAACCACAGAAATGCACAAAAAAAATATGAACGATAGAAAAATATAGAGGTAAAGAAGCGAAACGCATTTCGCAAAGTACGTGTCGTTTCGACTTTCAGTTCCGATAAGCGTTTGAAAAACTGAAGGAAAGAATGTCCTTTTGGAAATAGGAGTGAGTATATGCAAATTCGAGCTGCGTGTTCAGGCAGCGATAAGACCATCTCCTCTTCTGAATCTTCCCTGCGGCGGAAACATCATCCATCATCACCTCTACTCCATTCGAGTGGCTGAACTCGTAGCGTTTGCCTTCGACGTCTATTGAGAAGAGCAAGATGGTAGACACGTGTCTGGAGTATCATAGGAACACTTCACATTTCTACTCAAATACGTATCTTGAGAATTCCGCATGAAGGACCCTGTGAGGGATCCCAGTTCGATTTGTGTAATTTTTATCGAAAATGTGAAGCTTAATCGGAGATTGCAGTTTGGAAAAAACTGATTTACCAGAATAACAAAAAATATCTTAGTCAGATAAACCTACAAAATAAGAGAAGAAAGCCTAAAAAAAAGGAAATAATTTGTAGAATGAAAGAAAAAATGAGTGTACAGTCAGCTCTGGAGTTATCGGTATAATACTAGAGATAACATTCTCGAGTGAAACAAAATACGGTTAAAGCGAGGCAATTAATGAAACACAGAAAGTAGTAACAGCTCATATTACAATTAACAAAAAACACCGGAAATAATTTACTTGTATTTTCAAGTAGTTAATTTAATCCAGCGAGCAAGTTCAGTGGTTATGTAAATTAAATCAATATTAAAAAAAATAGGAATAACATATCAATAAACATAATTTTTTTTGTATTTTCTGTAGACAGTTTAGTTTTACCCTGATAGTCCAAAGTAATAATTTTTCTATCGTTCTTCAATAAAAAAAATAGGAATAACATATGAATGAACATTTATGAATGAACATTTTTTTTTTTTTTTTTGTATTTTCTGTAGACAGTTTAGTTTTACACTGCTGATCCAAAGTAATAATTTTTCCATCGTTCCTCAGTAAGCAACCTTAACTTTTCTTTAGACATGGCGCAGTTAATCTGCAAACCAGTTCATCCGCACTTAGTTAATCGGCCTATGACTATATCTTGAGAAAACAGACTGAAAGACGATTACCATATTTGAATGAACATTGAAAACACAGAACCAGAGGTGAATATTTCATCATTTTTGTAGAGTGATAGACAGACTTAGCAGGTATACGTTTGAAGAGCTTCTTCGTAACTTCAAAGCTCTAAAATTTGTTTGACGTTAATCACAAATGAGAAAACAACGGCCTACAAGAAAGCAAACGGTACAGCTTATCTTCTAATTAATTTCTGAAGAAGGAAGACCATATTTTTATCTCTTAAAATATACTCAGTCTTTACGTTTAAAGTTAATTCCTAGGAGAGATATAAGTTTAATTTTTACTGTAAATTTTTTGACATTAATCACAAACGAAAAAATGATGGCCTACGAAAAGCAAATGGTAGAGTCTATCTTCTAATTTGTTTCTGAAGAAGGAAGATCGGATTTTTATCTCTTAAAATATACTCAGTCTTTTCATTTAAAGTTAATTCCCATGAGGGATATAAGTTTAATTTAACTGATTATATGAGTGTCCGAAAAGGGTTAAGCTTTTATTATTTGTAACAATCGTTTCATACGGAAATCGAAAATGAAATTTCTCGCAAATACAAGATTCTCTACGAGATTCAACTTTAAAATTTTAGAAGTAGAACTGAAGAAAGTAACATTTTTGAATAAATTTCCTTTTAACTAAAATAAAATTATAATTGTATTCCTAATGAAATTTTATCTCTTATTTTTATTAGCCCAAAAGGCATATACATAGCATTTAGTCCAGAAGGGATTACATAACGTTTAGCCCAGATAAGATATTAGTCTCGACACGGTATTTTGCGCTGCATTACGTAAATGCAATGCATCGCTTTTCAAATTGTTGCCACAAAATATTATCGCCCTGTATTATATTTAAAAGAAATTAAATAATGAAGAATTTGCATGAATATATGTATGTTTCTCGCACTGTGAAAAAGCAACGATACCTAGAGCCATTCAATTTTGACTAACGTAGTCCTCCACCCGAACATGTGCCCCTAGAAACACGAGTTTTGAACTTCGAATTTTGTATTTCATAATTTTTTAAACTTTAAGAATTTTTAACAAACTCAGAGATTTGAAAGCGAGCAGTGGCAACACTGTACAGATTAAAAAATAATTTTATCTCCGGTGGGCTAAACTACCTATCTGAAATTCTAAAGATATGTTATTTTTAAAAGTTTTTAGCCCAAAGTGGAGTTAAACCAAATGCTCTCAAAACGTGTATGCGTATGTAAATGAAAAAAAACCGCCCATTAATATAAAATCTGAAAGCATTCAGATTTTTTTAAAAAAATTTTTTAAATTTATAATATTGCATTTTACTTAAAGAAAATACGCAAAATTTAAGCGCAGGCATTTATAGGAAACAATTAATTTTTGATTTGTTATCCGATGAAGCATGTACACTGTAAAAAATTTTAGTCCAACGTTACACCATTTAATGGTTCAAAATCAAAGAGAGTACCAAAACATGGTTCACTTGATTTTACGTTTCACTGATATTTGGTGAAACGATCCAACTAGGTAAACGTTTCACTATTTTTAAGGAATACTTTGCAGCCAATCAAACAGAAGCATTCAGCGCATGCCTGGTCTTCCCGTGATTCCATCTTTAGAAAGTTTAATGGCGGCTGTTTGAATGTGTTAACGGATAGTCGGTTGTGTATTCGATAATTACAAGGTACGTATATTTTTGGTTTGTTTCCTTTTTGATTTATGTATTAATGAAATGTAAGATACAAAATGGTGTTAAAATGCATTCGCAGTAACTTTTTAATGATTTTGTTGGAATGAGTGGCGTTAGTGCTGAAGCCTACTTTCACCATTTGGTTATTACTACTGTATAGAACGTAGCTGAATAGAAGTCTAAAAAGAGATTCCCGAACATTCTTAGTAAAAACATTGTTATAACATAATGTGTAGTTCTGCATATATTACGTAATATGTATTGCTATAAAATACGTTATAGTCATTCTGTAGAAAATAGAATACTACAATACAAACATAGAATGTTCTGTCAGCATCAGTATTGGAATATAATAGTTCTTACGCTGTTTGTGAACTTGAGAAATAAGAAGCACATAATTCATCTAAAACGTTAAAAAAACTTTTTTGACATGAAAATTTAAGTCTTGTTGTTTAAAACTAAATTTATGGTTTAATTTTTCTCTAGATGAAAATCTTGGTACAGTGTCAATCATCATTGAAAGTGCTAAAAATTTCAGATTATGGTCAGCTTACTGTTATTAACTACGCTTAATATCCAAGTTTTTTTATCTCTGTAAAAATGTGCTGATGATTTCAAAGAGTATGTTGATTATGAAAACTTTCCCTAGGGATCCCAGCAAAATTGAAAGTTATTGATTGACATGATAAAACTGTATTTGGAATATTTTGTTGAAGTAGCAAGTTTTTTTATTGCTTTGTGAAAATTTTTGTTTATTAAATCTTATTGTTTGATTAAAACCATTTTGAAATATTATCTAAACTTTCCTTTTTACGAGAAGAATTTTTTGATAAAGATGCATTGAATTATTGTTATTTAGCCATGTTTTTAAATATTCTGTTCGAAAGCATCCTTATTTGGCCAAACTTGGTATTTAAAAATTTTGTTTTTCAATATTTCATATAATAATATATATTGAACTTGAACAGTTGTGTTTATTATGCATACTGTTATGATTGCTCACCAAGCTACTACAAAAATGCCAACAATTTATAGATTTTGTTCTAGGTACTCATTCAGCTTAGCATCAAACTGCCACAAATGTTGGAATTTAAGAAATTCTGTACATTTTCTCTGCCAAACTGGGAGTAAATTTCTGTTTTACTTATCATTCAAAATGTATCTTAATTTGTGCTTTTACAGATACATTGTTAATTTGTTGAATTTCTCAAGATCAAGAAAGATTTTGCCAAACTGGTAGTATTTTTAATAGCCGAAATGACAAAAATAATTATCTCTTAACCCCTCTTATAATCCTGCAAAATCATGTTTTGTAGTTTGAGGTGGAACGTAAATGAATTTTGACTATGGTTTCTGATTTTAAGAAATAACTTTGCATTAAGAATTTAATTAATATCAGGCATTTAAAATAATAGCAAATAAGAGACTTTTTTTTTCTGAAGTAGTTAAGATGTGCTATTGAAATTGTATTTATTTGTGTTTAAATCTGCAAAACGAAGTTTGATTGTTTAAAAATATAATTGATTATTTCTAACCAGTTAGAACATGAGCTAAGTGTTATTTCTTCATATGTCATTTCGTTAGTGGTAAATATGGCAGAATATTAGAGTGATTGACATTGTTTATTTTTTATTTGATATCAATAATTCATAGATGCATTAACTTCTTTTATACTTGGAGAGCATAACACAAATATTTAATTTAAATACTATTTTTTTAACTGTGCAGTATAATTTATTGTTAAAAGTAACAAATATTGCCGAATACGGTTAACATTATTTAGAAAGCATTACATTAGTGTATGTGAGAAAAGAGCCTGTTATATAGGAAACAAATGAAGATAATTGTGCAAAACTGATGCTGTGGAATTTCCTTGAATATTTTTGCAAGTTGATTTTTGGTTTATATAATCTAAACCTTATTTTTTATTTGAATAATTTAAACTTTTTGCTTAATTTTACTTGTGAAGTCATCCAAAATAACATTTTGTTTCGAAGACATCCATTTTTTTTAATTCAAATAATATGCAGAGGACTATTTGTACTTTACCTTTTTTGTAATTATTTTAGGTAACTTTTAAGTGCTTATACATGAATACAATAAAAACGTTTGATAAATTTAAATTAAATGTATATTTTATAGTTATTTTGATGTAAATATTAATATTCTTTCAAGATGACAGTAATAAAGGTAAAGTAAATTTTCAGTTTAAATTCTCAGAGTATAAGTCTCTGATTTGTATCAGTAACTGTACATGTAATTGCTCCAGTTTTCTTTTTAATTATTTCAAATTGCTGAAATATTCAAAATATTCAGTTTTTAAGCTGTTATATTTTCAAAATATATTACTACAAAAAGTTGTGTTTCTGAAAATTTCCACTTTCTTAGCTAACAGTGCTTTTTGCAATCATATCATTGTATCAAGGGATCCCAATCGCCTCCAGGCGGGCAAGTGGCCCCAAGGTGGGCATGGAAATTTTATAGGGAGTCGATGAAGATCTGGACATTGACAGCCGAATTTGCAGTGGCAATTAATCAGCATAGTCAAGATTCCTATTGATTCCAGAAGTGCAGGTACGTATATGCTTTATTTCAGATTTTAAATGTCATACAAGAATAATATCCCAAAATAAAAGTTGTTACCAAACCAACATTGCCTTTTCCCTCTTCTAACCTAGTATAAGTAGATTTGAGTCAAGTCAGCAATTTACTATGGGAAGAAAGAAACAGGTTGAATATTTGTAATGGAAGTGATTTGAGAATTGAGCAATTTTATGCCAAATGCTAAAAGAATTACATGAATGCACAGATCACATTAATTATTCATACTTCGGTGTAATTAAAATTGAAGTTTTGTGCAGTTAAAATCCGTTATTTTGTTTCTGGCAACTTGTTTATATTTGTAAAATTAAAAATAAAGATTTAAAAAAAATAAATCCAATAAACCATTTTTTTAAAATTTTTGTTCAAAATTTTAGTTTGCTGTTATTTATTTGCAATTATTTGTATTTTGATTATGCTGCATTACAGAGAAAAATGTAAGGGGTTCGATGAAGAAAACGTTTTTCTAAAGTTCTTTTAAAAGGGGTTTATGTAAGAAAAAACTTGAGAACCCGTGCTTTACATAAGAAAAATTTTCCAAAATCTAGCTTCTCTATTTTTACCTTTACTAACTTGTATTATTCTTATTTTTAAATGTAATGTCATATATTACATATAATTTTCAAAAACCTTTTGGTATTTTCTGATTATTCATCCCCATTAAAAAGTCACAAATTGATTGCTGACTGGAGAGAGATATTTGTTTGGATATCCTTATTTCTAGTTCAAAAATGCTGCTTTCATAATTTCTTTTCTTTTTCCATATAAGACATGCAGTCTTTTTGGGTTTTTTCCACTCTTCTTTTCACGTACACAGCGATCTGCTTTCACTGAAGGAAGCAGCAGAGAATTCCAGAAACTTAGCATTTTGAACAACCATGGCATCAAAATCATAAAATGACACACAAAAAAAAAAAAGGCACATGATGCCTTTAAACAAGTCTTATTGCACTGTATGTGTGTAGGAAGTTAAGTCTGAGATTTCGCCGATGAAAACTGCAATATGCTATTCACCGCTATACTGAAACACAGAAATTCCCATAGAAGGGATCATAATCTGCCGTCGTACTGGTGAAATGTCTGGAAAGCCATTTGGGGTTGCTATGGGCACAACTAAATTGCCACATAAATATATTTGGGTAATATTGGTAGGTTTATAATAGTAAAATAAACACTTTGGTGCTGGTATAATAATGTAATCCAGCTAATTTTCTTAATGTTTTGTATTTTTTTAATGCTTAATGTTTTATAATTCTTATAATTGTGTATTTTTTACTAAATATACCTTTAGATGTGTAGGCATATTAATATACATTATATATTAGATTTTTTTAAATACCGGTGGAATGTATGCTCTACCAGCAGCAACACATTTCAACATAAATATTTTTTGGCGGCATGATGCAATGCCTCATCAGTACATTTTTGTGCTTCTTTGCTGGGTTCGGGGATAGTCTTAATACCTCCTTTTTTAAAAAATAAAATCCTCAATATCTCAAAGTATTGATGTTCGGCCAGCCATATATTTGATATTTAGCCCTGGTATTTGACAAAAATTGTTTTTAATGCATCTTCCTTTTTTATTGTGTTTTTGTTTCTTCTATACTTTTTATTAGAAACTAAAAGTAAAACTAACATTTTACTACCAGTAATGATATGGTTGATACTGTTTAACACTGGCATTTCGACCCAGGTTTGAATCCATGCAAACGCACTGCCTGCATGTTTGGCTTCCTCCATGTGTAACATGAATGCAACCCAATGTACATACCCTAGTCAGATAGCAATCGAGTGGCTTGCTGCATCCAAATAAACCAATCAAAATGAATATTTAAGTTTTTATTAATTAAATTTAATATATTATGGATGCTTTATGTTATTTTTAGTATATATTGCAATGATAGTATATATTTGTTGTAACTTATATACTAAAACACAGAAACATCAGTCAGTATAACCTAGTAATACTAATAGTAACATCAGTCATGATACGAGGGTGAGAATTATGAAAGAAAAAATAAATATAAAATTAATAGTTTAGATAATGCATGATGTTATGTAGCTGTGTATTAACGCTTCTTTTTTTAGGTTCCCAATGATGTTGAAATAGAGCTACAAACAGTATCTAAAAGATGTTGTCTTCTTTCAATCACTGGTTGTGAAGGCCTGACCCTGTACTCCCCAAGACTACCTCGACATCCATGCAAGATCAGAATGTGTTGTGACTTATCTCAATTGGAACATTAGAACAAGCTTATGAAATTCATCCTGGCAAAAGAGTGCAGTCACCAAATGGTGCGTTATGAGGTACACCGTCGCTGAGCTTGATATAATGTGCTTGTCAGACCACTGTGCCCACAAATTACCACCCGTTGCATTTCCGATACAACCAACAGTGTGAAAAATCACTGATCTAATGTTGAGTACCATGCATTCTTTGCGTCTCTCTTCTAATGATTATGAACTGCAAGAACTGTTTAAGTATATGAGACA
Organism: Stegodyphus mimosarum; assembly: GCA_000611955.2. Lineage (NCBI taxonomy): Eukaryota > Metazoa > Arthropoda > Arachnida > Araneae > Eresidae > Stegodyphus > Stegodyphus mimosarum. The sequence goes on along the minus strand of KK113346.1, from coordinate 114,097 downwards.
ACCATTAAATTGTTAAATAAAAAATTCTAAATTTGGGTTTCATGATATTGTTAAATATCCTATTGAAATTTTCACAAATGTATTAAAATGACTACTACATACACTTGTGTTTTCTGAGATTTATTGGTTTAAATACTCCAGGATATGAAACTGCAAAATGCTTTTTGTCAATATTATAAGTAATGGTAAATATCCCCCCATGCATGCTTTACAAGTACATTTATCTTATTTATTTCATACAATTAAAGTTTTCAAGTTAGAAGAATGTTATTGATGTATGTCCTGTTTCTATATAAGCATAATAATGTATGCTAATTATTCAGAAGTACTTGTTATTAAATTCTGAAAAATAATGATTAAAATATTTATAAAATATACGTAATCATTCGACAGGTTTTATGAGTAGTTTCATTTTAAATTTCTTAAACAGAATATAAGTGATATAATTTATTAAATTATGCTTACATGTATGTCTGTGCAAAATTCAGCATAAAATATTTCTTAATGAATTACTTTTCTTACGTAGCAGTTGCAGAAAATTTGTCTATGTGGATTTAAATGTGTTCTTCATTAAAGCTTTGCCATCTTAAGTTATGTTTTTCCTCTGACTTATTTTACATGAAATGTTTACGTTTCTATATAACATGCTACCAAGAGATATGTTTAATCTGCAGAAAAATGGAATTTACTTTTGAATTTATTGAACAATATTAATAGCTTTGGAAAATTTTCTTTATTGTATAGGTACATAAGTATTATAATTTATCATGCTTCATAATATATTTTAACATATTGTAAATAAAAAATTACCATAAAGTAAAACTTGTTTTTGTGTGAGGAGGGGACATGGGAAACCTTACAGATTCTAGCAAACACTTCTGGTCTCCAAATTTTAAAGGTAAGTGTCATGGCATGTGAATGAAAATAAGAATTATGCATGGAATAATTTTTCTTTATATAGTATAATAGTAATTAGTTGAATAGCTGTTAATTACACATTACACACAATGTATAATATCAATTTTGTTATGAGAAAGCAATTTCTGTTGTAAATTTAAATACTAGAGACCTTGAATCTCAAAGCTAATGCAATTTAATTTACAAGTGAAGGCATATCAAACATGAATTTTTAAAATTCAGCTCTTGCAATGAGCAGTTACATTTTAACTTATTCCTATTGGTGTGTAAGGCATTTAATTTTGTAAAAATATATTTTTATATACATGCTAATATATTGCAAATGTGTATTTTAATGATATATATTTTATACTTTCATTCTCTCAAAACTGAATCAATCTTATGCAAGTAAATCTGCTGTTCTAGCCAAATTTTCAATAATTATTGCTATAGATATGCTGATTTGCATAAGAAATTTCTAAATATCTTAGCCACAGCAGTAATGAATTAAAAAAAGTACCAGGAGAAGGGTGCCATAGCAGTAATTGAATAAAAAAATACCAGAAAAATGGATAATATAAAATTTTATGACTGAACTCTCAAATAACTTCCTATAATTTACAGTTAACGGTAAACATAATTATAATTAAGGGTTTAAGGTATTCTCAATCCATATTGTAATATAGCCCATTTAACGCATTTCTAATTTATGGTTCAACATTCCCCATTCTTGCTTTAACATACTGCCAATTCTTGGTTAAACCTATTAACAAATAATGGTTCAACCTATTACCAAATAATGGTTCAACCTATTACCAAATAAAGGTTCAGCCAAAGCACCAAATAATGGTTCAGTGTTTTACCATCTTTTGGTTGCAACTTTTTCAGCACCATAGTTTGGTGAAACTTTGAACCAAATTTTTAACAGTGTAGGTCAGTATGCCTTTTTCATAATTTTTCGTTGTAACCTCCGTGAGCGAATTGTAATGTAAATGCGCAAGTACGCATGCGTCACAAAAACTACCGAATCAACACAAAATGTCCTCATTCGCTTCTTTCTACCGAAATCCTACACTGAAAACATATTATTAGACAATAATTATTTCTGCGAATGAGGAATATAAATAAGTTGCATTGATCGATATCATAATTAAAAATCGTTTAACATACTTAAATATTTACGGAAAATTTATGTACTACAAAGTGGTAATATAAGACTTAAAAATAAACAGCATTAATAAGAAACACTTTCCATTTGATACTATATGTGTTAAATATTAATTATATTTTCAGGATTGTCAATTTCATTTTTATTACAAATTATTCAAAAATGATAATCTAAGAGTCTAATTTCGCCAATATTTGAGGTAAGTGATTCTTATAAACTATCGAAATAATAAAAATTCAGGTTTTGTGAATTATTGACTATTTTTAAACTCAAAAATTAAAAGTCGGAAAATATAAAATTTTGTGCCCAGTGAATTGAATTTAAAAATTAAATAAATTTCAGAAAAGCGAATACAAGCTTAACAATCAGTTACAATAAAATAATAAAATAAAACAGAATACTGCAAATTAAAGTTCGTTTAATCATGATATAGACGAAGAGGTGAAAAGAAAAATAATATTAAATAATAAAAAAAAAAATCTGAAAAATTTCAGATTTTAAATTACGTCCAAAGGCGCGTTTTTTTAACGTTTCGTGTGCTACCTTTTTTTATTAAATATCATGTACTACGTACTCAAACCATAAAATTCAGTTCAAAATCAATACCGTAAAATCATTTTAAAATGAACATATCTTCAGAATTTCCGTAAGTCTCGTGCGCTGGAGATAAAAATGTTTTTTTTCCGTACAGTGTTGCCATTGCTCGCTTTGAAATCATTTAGTTTGTTAATCAGAAATTCGTTGAAATGTTACAAAACATAAAATCGATAATAAAGCAAATTTCAAATTCAAAATTAGGGCTTCCAGATGCCCATATTCGCAGTAGGATTACGTCATTCAAAATTCGATGGCTCTAGGTTTTATCACAATGCGAGAAACATGCATATATTTATGCAGATTTTCATTTTTTAAAATTTAATGCAGAGCGATAACATTTAGTGGCAACAATTTGAAAAGTGAAACGGGCATTCAGAGTGAATCGACGCAAAATCGCAAAACGAAAGGTAATAGTCCTTCGGGACTAAATCCCTTTGGACTAATAATTAAATATTATTAATATTAAAAATTATTATTATAAGTTAAAATATTATTAATTCACATTAATTTTGCATTGTAATTATTTTTTATTTTTTGATTCAGCAATTATAATCTTGATACGAATATATGTATTTTTTAAATGATTGCACAAGATATTCGAATCGTAGCTATAGATTTAATTCTTTAATCGGATTTCGACACTTCAGCGTAGGAGGTTTCGGTAAGTACAAAATTTGACTTCTTACATAGTCCTTCTAGAGAACAATATCTAATTAGCAACTAGTCGTTATCGTTTTCTTAACATAAATGCAAACATTCGCTCCATTTTCATGCAAAACTATTAATAACTAATAGTTTCTTGAGGTAAACTGGAAAGTTAGCGAATACAGTCTACTCTTGTTTAAACAAAGGCGGAACATATTAAAAGAAAAAAAAAGTTGTTTGTCGGAAATCTAAAAGGTAAAGAAAAAAATACGATAACAAAAATAATAGCAGATCTTGCCTGACAAACGAACTCTGCCCCCAAAAGAAAGTTTTGACCAACATTTTTAGATGAATTTGAACTTAAATGATATTGCTAGTAAATTAGTTCCTTTATTTTCCATCACATTTTTTTCTTCCCGTTACTTAGCGTGTCTTCTTTTTATTCTGAAGACTGATTTCCTTTTCGTAACCCAATGAACTTATTCCCCAGAAAACACAGCTTTCCCAGCTTGAAAAAACAGTCAAACTGTTAATAGTAATATTCAGCTAATTATAATGCAGATCACTTTCTTCCTGTACTTTTTAACTGCCCTATGATTAGTCATGATTCTGAGTTAACCGTGAACGTCGTCTCCCATATTTCCACGAGTAGTCAAGAGTTGATAGTATTGTTTTAGATAATTCAGAACCATTAAAACCGAAGTAACAAACAGTTTTACAATTCTTATTTAGTCAAAAAATGATGAAACTCGTTTGTTACTAGCCACTTGAAAATGACAAAACTCAACAAATTCGTTCTCAAGAACTTCTGCCAAATTTGCAGTAAAGGCATGGAATGTTTTTGCATTTACTTTTTAAAGAAAAAAGAATATTTTATTAACTTAAATTTGTAATCTACGCAAATTAGATATTATATTTAAAGAGCATTTTTTCATCCATAGTACAGAACTATTCCTAAAAAAGTGTTTTCCTTATTTTCAGTGGCTTTGGAATTCAAGAAAATATTTAGAAAAACATGTCTAGTGTTAATTTTAAAGAAGATAAAATCTAAGAGCTCTAATTTCGAATTCGGCTTGTAATTCGCTTTTGGATACCGAAATTAAATAATGAATGAAACAATTTATTCTAAAATGAAATACTGTTCTTACGAAATTTGTACATATATAAATAACTTTAGTGAAATTATATGTGAAATCGTAGTTTTTTTTTATTATTATATAACATGAAGATCTAAAGTGAAGCTTGCCAGAAAAGTAAGAATACAGTTGCAAGTCTATTTAATATTGAGGAAATGATTATCTTGTTAAATTGATGAGATTTCGCCCAGTTGGCGACTATTTTTTGTCACTAAACTTGACGAACATTTGGTCTGATCCATGTATAACTGTAATTGGTACTGTGATTAAATGAATGTAATTAATCTACACATGTAACTGTAACCATATGCGGCCCTCATACCCTTTCAGTCATTTCGAGAAATGAAAAATACTAAAAATTTCACGGCGGTTGGGGGGAAAACTATATAAAACCGGAGAGAACGTTAGTTTCTTAGTGCCTTATTCATGAATTCTGATTACTGATATATCCACGAGAGCTTCGCCTTTTAGATGCGCTTTGCACTGAGTTGTGTTTAACGTTCTTAGTAGTTTGAAGTGTAATTACTGATTGTGCTATATGATACTGCGAAGAGCTGTACGAGTATTTTTGTGTACGATTGATTACCAATATTTAAATTTTCCCAAGCTATATCTCCAAGCTAGCGATGGTTTGGGTAACTAATTCCTGTGGTCGAATTTGGTGAGAAATCGCCAAAGGTTGCCAAACTTGGCGACCACTCGGCGACATTTTGGTCAGCTCCCTGTATAACTGTAATGCTTATGGTAACTAAATAATTGTAATTAATCTATAAATAGCTGTAACGGTATTGTGCTTTCCAGTAATTTCGAGAAGCACTAGAGATGTCTCGGCGGCCGAAAGAAAACTGTATAAGACGGAGAGAGCATCAGTTTCCAAATAGTAGTTGTTAGTTCGAAGTACTGAAATATCTTCGTGTTAGCTTTGCTCCTTAGATGCGCTTTGGTAATTAATTGGTGGTAATTAATTAAATGATAATTACATTTAAAGAATAAGGACTTTGGAGAATATGTATTGGTTAGCTGATCTTTTGTGAATTAACGCATAATCAACAGAAACTGTGTATCGAAAATTCTAAAGATAGTCTCTTTTCTTTAAGATAGGCTCTCTCTATATTTTGCGATATTGCTGTTGAACTGAATTTTATGGTTTAAGTGCGAAGAACATGATATTTAATAAATAAAGGTAACACACAAAACGGTAAAAAAACGCCCCTTTCGACGTAATTTAAAATCTGAAACCTTTCAGATTTTTTTTATTTAAATTTGTTTCTTTTTTTTTTAAATATTTGCAATAGTAAAATTTTACATTTGCCGTGTTATCGTCTGCTAGTTTACTTTAATTTCATTTAAATCGTATTGTCTAAAACTGAGAACTTTCGTTTGATGTTTATTTTCACAATGTTATTAAACAAACAGGACGTTGAATAAGATCTGAGACTTTTCTAATCTGAAAAATCTTTTAGGCAAATCGCCGAAATTACTGGCCATTTTAAAAGCAGAATTCATCGTTTGTGTAGCAAGTAAGTATTTTTATGTTAATATATTACGCACTCTTTAGCACTAGATTTGACATTTTTTGTGCTGTTTTATTTAATAAACGCATATATTAGGTGCTTACTTCACCTAATATATGCGTTTCAACACATGCACGAAAGTTTGTTTGCCTACTAAGCAGAAAATAAAAGTTTAATATTTACGCTTTCCCTCATCATTGCAGGAGTAGAAATTACTATAATTCGTGCAAGCACTAGCAAATTAACAAACAGAAGAAAACATAAATAATACTAATAACGATAATATCTGGAAAGATTCAAATGTTTAAACATCGCCCAAAAGGACTCAAAGTTTAATATGACTTGATGGAATACCAAAACACTTTATAGGAATTAAAATTTTACATAGAATGAATTAAGTGAATTGAAATTTTCAAAAATTTTTTGTTATTGTTTTACCTGAATGCAAAACACGGTGTATAGTTTAATTTTAGTTCAACAGAAACAGGTTATGCGTTTTATTTTAAACAAAGAATAAATAATTTCTATATTTAATTTTAGTGCAATAAGAATAAACATCACGCAAAAAGTTAATAACAAAAAAGAAAAAAAAGGGGGGATTTTTTGGGAGCCGTCTTGCTAAAAAAAACGAAATATTGATATGATGAACTGAGAAAAGACTGAAGAAAAGATAAAAGTGTATGCCAATACTTAACACATACTAAATGAATGCTAACATTTAATACACGGGAATTCTAAGCATATGCCGCTATGTAGCTTTTTTGTGACTTTATTGTCGAACTGTATGTGGCATAAGTGCAAAAAATATAGCTAAAAAGAAAAAAAAATGGGTTAATAGAAATGAGTGCAAAAGCAGACTGGGAGAATGTATGCTCAGCGAGTCCGCAAAAAAAACCTTAACACATCCTTCTGAGCGCCGTGAAAATCAAACATTTCAATTTTTTTTTATTATTATTATTTATTTTCCTAAGAATTGACTCCTGCAATGGATGAGGGACCAATACAGTACTAGCCAAGCCAAATAATGAGAAGATATATACTGTTATATATATATATATATACGTATAACGCTAGAAAAAGTGAGTTAAAATTAAATGGTAATGATAAATATGTTCAAATAACTAGGTATGAAAAATCCACTGCAAAAAATTTATAATTTTTTGTTTGGTCTGAATAATAATTGTTGGCCTAAAGTATTGTATTGATGAATTTCTTAAAATAATATCGCATTTAGAATCATTGATTTTTATTACGATTGTTTTCATATAGAACAAAATTATTAGTCCAAAGGAACTTTGTCCCTGAAGGACTATTGTTTTCGTTTCGGCATTTTGCGTCGGAAACATTAAATATCGCTTCCCTTTTCAAACTGTTGCCGCCAAATATTGCAGCCCTGCATTATATTTAAAGATTTTAAATGATGAAAATGTGCATAAATGTATGCATGCTTCTCGCATTCTGATAAAACGACAGTACCTAGAGCCATCGAATTTTGAGAGACGTAATTCTGTTGCGAATATGGGCATCTGAAACCCCACATTTGAAATTTGTTTTATTATCGATTTCATATTTTGTAAAACTTTAGCGAATTTTTGATTAACAAACTCAAGGATTTCAACGCAAGCAATGGCAACGTTGTACAGAAAAAACGTATTTATCTCCGGCGCGTGAGACTGTGTATAGGAAATTCTGAAGATATGCTCAGTTTAACATTATTTTGCGATATTCCTGTTGAACTGAATTTTATGGTTTAAGTGCGAAGAGCATGATACTTAATAAATAAAGGTAACACACAAAATGTTAACAAAACGCCCCTTTGAACGTAATTTAAAATCTGAAACCTTTCAGATATTTTTTAAAATTTTATTTACTTTTGATTTAATATTAATTATTATTAATTTTTTTCTTTCCTGCAGTTACAATTATGATATCCACTGCAGTCCCAATTATGATATACAGTTTATTATTTTGTATAATGGAAAAAATAAAGAAGAGAAAAAGTACCATGCATGATTTTATAGTTTAAACATTTAAACAGTTATTTCTCAGTTGTAAATTAACATTCATAACCTGGGAGATGGAAGAGCTTCAACACAATTTTCAGCTGAAATCAGCCAAACTGAACAATTTTTTTTTTTTTTTTTTTTTTTTTTTTTAAATAGAAAATTTTTTTTTTTTTTTTTTTTTTTTTTACAAAGCAACGATAATCCCGAGAAAGCAAAACAAAGAATAAGGAAGGAAAAACGTAAATCACTCCGTACCTGCTTTTCCCGGTTCCATATCCAAGTCTGACGAAACCAGACGAGGAAACCGTGTCCAGGACCCTCTCTCGGGTTCGAAGGCCCCGCTCACGGCTGTCGTGAGCGTCGTCGTGAGTAACAACAGCAGCGGGGCACCTTGCGCAGTCCGCCGGTCCCTCATCAGGGCACCTGGGCACAAGACGAGAAATTGAGTGAGCGGCCAATACGAAAGGGCTCTCTGCCTCTGGAACCAGACGGAGAAATTCGAAACGCCCAACGCGGAGAGATCGCTTTCCGGCGCGTAACGCTCCCCACCCTGACCACCCCTCGCTCTCTACTTTACTATCGACTGCGGGAGGGTCTGGAGCGGTCAAACCCTTTGCTCTCTTTGTTTCATTCCCTCAGGATTGTTTACCACCAGTTTTTTTGTTACGTTTTTATATTTAAATCTTTATGCCAGATGACGAAGATAGGAAAATGAAGATAGTATTCCACTTGGTAGGGTTTTCCAGAGAAAAAAATTGCGATGAGGAATCAAATGGACCACGCTGCTAGCCATGTGCAATGCTGAAAAAAAGCAAATCAACGTTTGCTGTAACAATGTCTGCACTGTATTATGACTTGTCTTCAGTAAAAGGAAATTTCAGTCAAATTCATATAAAACGATTGTTTTTAAAATTAAGTAGCTTCCAGTTTTGTTTGTTTGAAACAAAAGCCACAAAGCCGGTGATCGTCTGTCACTTGTTGAATATAATTTTCCGAATTTCAGACACTGTACTGAGATACCTGTCGTACTAAGGATATAGTTTCTTATTTTTTGATTAGAAAATTTTTATTATTCCGTGTAGCGTTATAAAAGAATAGATTAATAAGTATGCCAAAAAAAATTTCATTGGACTTATTTTTAAATATATTTTTTATATAATTTCTTTATTCTAAATGAAATATTCGTGCTATCGAAATTCGCATTTCCAAATCTCATTAAAGCGAAGGCTTGAATGCCATTTGTAAGCTTCGATAGAGCATTGAAAATATCAACTTACATTAATGGTATAAGTTACATTATTGTAATGAATGTAAGAGTTACTTTGTTTACATTTACAGAAAACTGAAAATCAGAAGGGAAGTTGCAACCAGAACTATTTTCTGTGAAGTGTAAGAAATCTCATCAATATTAAAAAAAGTGGAAAGATTTGTTATCATTAAATTAAATTAAATTTTATTTCACAAAAAAGATATTGAAAACATTTTGATTGAAAAATAAAAAAATCATACAATAAAACAGAAAGTATGTAAAATGGTCAGTAAAACTGCCGTAAAGCTTTGAAATGGAACAAAGAAAACCTGCTGATTAAAAAATAAAAAAAAATCTTCGAATGTTTAATCTAGATATTCTTAACATCAAAGGGAAGAAATATAACAAACTAAGATAATCTAAAATAATGCAAGGCAGTATATGACACCTATAGCAAAATATAGCTTCCGAGCTTTAACATAAGCAGAAGAATTATACATGCTAAGCGATTTGCTTAATCATAGCATAACATTCGGCTATCAGAGACGTTTATATGCATTTCCACTCACAGACAATAACAAAAATATCTGATGTGGACACCACATGACTTCCCTGAATGGCCTATTAAATTATATACATTTTTTGCTGCATTTTATATAAACTTACTTGCTCGAACTTCATTATATATATTCTCATTCAATCAATTCAGTTCTCACTTCACAATAATGCAAAAATACATAAAAACTCAAAACAGCTTCATCAAAAATTGCAAAATACAGAAAAACCTAACACACCAAATACATTAAAAATAGTTAAAAGAAAAAAAAAAATCTGAAATGTTTCAGATTTTAAATTACGTCCAAAGGGACGTTTATTTAACATTCTGTGTGTTACCTTTATTTGTTAATCGCAAAATAATTTTAAATTGAGCATATCTTTAGAAATTTCGGTACGAGCTCTCACGCGCTGGAGATAAAAATGTTTTTCTGTACAACGTTGGTATTGCTGGCTTTGAAATCTTTGAGTTTGTTAATGAAAAATTTGTTAAAGTTTTAGAGAATATTGTTACGAATTTCACATTTATTTGGCTATTTATTTAGAACTGTAATTAAAATTCCTTTTTATTTTCCCGTGCAACGCACGCAGACGATTTTTGAAGAGAAAGCTACGTCAAAAAAAATAATAATAATAATAACATTCATACATTTATGCAGATTTTTCATTTTTTAAACTTTAATGCAGAGCGATAACATTTAGTGGCAACAATTTGAAAAGTGAATCGGGCATTCAAAGTGATTCAACGCAAAATCGCAAAACGAAAGTAATAGTCCTTCGGGACTAAATCCCTTTGGACTAAAAAAAAAATTACAATTAAAATAAGAGGTTCAGCGTCAAAAAAGCATTTCGGCCAACGGGCAGGAAAACAAAATTTTCTGTGCGCAAAACTGAAGGTTAACTTTTGGTCCCACTGGGTAAAAATATACTGAAGTCGGTGCACCAAATGACTTAATTCGCTGTTCTAGTAAGCGTTTCAAACGTAAAGAAATGGCAGGCTCAATAGGCTTAGCGCCACTCAAACAACTTTTAAATTGATGATAATTCTACAACTACTGTAAGAATAAAACTTAGGTTTACTCAAAATTCGGTAATTCTAGGTTTTCGTCAAGCTTAAGAAGCCTAACTGAATATTAACACAGATAACTTTACCTTTCTTATAAGTAGAAAGTTTTTACAACATTCGACTCCTGATTGATAGATGACTATTGTTCTAACCAAAAAGTGCAGATAGAGGTCCATAAATAAGTGGGGATTAAATGGATCATTTGGAAAGACATCACTAGTTTCTTTCACAAAGGCTCACCTACCTGAGCATGAGCTATAATATCAAGATTTCAGGTTTGGTTTGTGCTCTTACGGCAGAGCTTCGAGGGCTATCTGCCTAAGGGAAGGGATGCTTTCGTGGAGGACTTTCTAATGGAAACTGGCTCGTATGCACGTTACACATGGGGAAAACCACGATAAGGTCCATGCAAACGGGCCCCGGGTCTGGGCACGGATTCGAAGCTTGGACCGAACTACCAATGTTCAGCGACTTTACCGCTCGGCCGCTGGTGGGCCGTTCAAATTTATTTCTGATGGAGGTTTATCATCTAGCAAATTATTTCAAGAATAGAACAAGCAGACGATAAGAGGAAAAATGAATTCTTGATCTCCCAAAGGTATAACAACTTTATTAAATCATGAAAAGTAACTCATGTTACACAATGACTTTCAAACGCGTGGTCACGGCAAGTAACTGGCAACAGAAAGAAAGAAAAATATTTTTTGAATAACTGTAACTGACAGAATACGTAAGGATAAACAACGTTACCAACGTTGAAGTGAACGGATATTGCAGGGTAAGCGTTAACGATGGAACAAGAGTGCTGTGGGTAATTTGTCTTCTGGTTTCTGGCTTTTACATAATCCGCAATTCTTTTTTTATATATATATAATATTAGTTTTAAAGGAAAAGAATAAAGTATTTAAGAAGCTAACAAAGCTCAGATGTATGGCGCTTTGTTTATGCTGGTTTAAAAAATATTTCTGCATTTATATGAAAAGTTTTACAGTCAGCAGTAATTGAAAATTCATCAGTGTGCAATATTCGTAATGAGAAAAAGATAATAATTCTAAATGTCTGAGAACTGCTACATGTGGTGAATTTCCCAAAGCGTTTTTGAAATATTATAAAATCCCACTTACTCTTAAAACCATAAATTTTATGAAACCTGAAATCTTTTTCAATATGTTTTAAAGTATAAAATATAATGAAATTGAAAGGATTTGGATCTCATAGGAAATCTACTACATATGTCTAATTTTTTTAAGTTAAAAAAAATACTTAATTATTACAGAGCTTTGTGATATTTTTGATTTCAAGTTAACTAAAAATTAGTTTCTTCCCTTTATTTCTTGCTTCGTCACATAGTAGCTCAAACTAGGGGTTTATGCAAATTGCACGACAGGGGGAGTAGGTTAAAACTAGGCTGTAATATCTAAAGGCACTCTGAGTAGAACTTTAGCCACTGTATTATGGCGCGCTTTAAAAAGCCGCCCATCACAGCAGAAAGTTTGCACGTTCGGCAAATGTCGATTAGTTTGGTTTAGTTTATTTGATTATGGAAAGCACTCGAAAGCCTATCTGCCTAAGAGGAGGAATCCTTCGTTGAGGATTTTCTGAGGAAACCTGGCTCTCATACACATTACACGTTGGGAAAACCACGAAACTGTTCAAGCAGCCAGCCTGCTCGCCGAGATTCGAACCCCGGACCTAACTACCATTGTTCAGTTGAATTTACCGCTCTGTTTTCTTTTTTTCTTTCGGCTCAGTATCTTGTAACTTCAAGTAAGGTTTTCTTGGAATGACAACCCACCCAAACACTGCAATTAAGCAGAGAATTGATTAGGCAAAGAGAAGTCAAAATGTTTATTTTGTGATTGTTTTTAGCTGTGCTATCACACGTACTGGGAAATAAAAATTCTTTGTTAGGTTGCACATTGCGGTATAGTATCTTGTGCCCCTTGGCAACACAATAACTCGTCAATTATCTAATTTCTAGAGATCAGCCCTTAGGGCACAAAAAAAGCAGTTTTAGTTAACATCCACTTTTAAATGCTTATTCAAAACTACACTTAGTGCAAATCCATAGGTTCACCGAAACCAAAAAAAAAAAAAAAAGGAGGACAGTTCTATATCTCCCGTTCTACTGGGCCGATTGACGAAATTTCCGAAGATATACGGGAATTTATATATTGGCACGTCTTGAAATTTGGCATACTTGTTGAAAGAGATAACATTTAATTTGGTTTACGTACTTTGCTGAAATTATTTTTAAAAAGGTGTCTTCTTTCTGCTCATGCACAGTGTAAAAAAGTAGGAACGATGTGACTTTTTTTCCGCTCCTGCACAATGGAAGGAATAGGAAAATCTGTTGCCACGCATTAAGAAGAAATCTGTTGCCACGCAATTTGAATTTCGTCAATCGGCTCAGTAGAAGGGGAGATATAGAACTGTCCCCTTTTTTCTGCGCAGTGTGCATAGATTTTAAGAAATAATCATATATTCTCTACCTTCATCGAATAATTTTATAGTATGTGAAATTTTTTGTCTAAGAATATGGAACACAAAGAACAACTTACAGGAGTAGAAGTAGGTAATGATTTTAGTACCTGACAAAAAAGCAAATTTAATTAAAAACAAACCTGTTTAATAGCAACAAAGAAATATGGAATAATCTAAATTATGTTGACATAATCTAATTCTTCAGATGCTTGAGTAAATGCACGTAATATTTCCTAAAATATTGCTGAAAATTGCCTACGAGTGTTTTAGATTTATAAAAGAAAGAAGTGAACCTTCTTACCGTAAAAATTCTATGGATGCTTTTGCCTACCGTGAAAATTCTATAGATGCGAGAAAATAACACTTTTCCTGAAATTCACTTCATATACAGTCAGATTTTATCTCTTTCATAAATCAGGACCTCCATATGACAATGCAAAGCAAAATTAGCATATTAAAGTGTTTAATTGCAAACTCATTGAAAAAGTAAAATTTGAATTAATTTAAAAGCACAGCTGTAATTTTTTCCAGTATTTTAAATCAACATAGATAAAAAAAGACTGTAAATATTCCGAGATCTTGTTTCTTGTGAAATTAGGTACATTTAGAGGAAATACTTCTAAATATCTACGATAATGCATAATGGAAAACCAGCGAGTAATTTTAAGGAGTAGCTCCTTATGACTCTTCTTTACTTTCGCAATGAATTGGTGAAGTGCAAGAAATTAATTATATTGCGAACATACATAAGAAAAAAATTCATTTCCTGGCCGTTATGCATTTTGACCTTTTGGATATTTTATATTTTAATCAAAATCAAAGACTTTATTCTGTACTTCTATTCTATGCTTTACAAAGTTAAGTTTTAATTATTTTCTTAATTTTTTCCTAAACCATCCTGCAAACAAAAACTGGCGTTACATAAATAGCTAAATTTTACCTCGAAAACTAATTCATGTTTCGAATTTTTAAAGTGTAAATTTATTTCTCCTTTTATTGTCTTTTCCATAATTTTATTTTATGTCTCCAGTTTTTGCAGCATGTACAAATTTATTTTCGCTTCTTACTTACCATATTTTTCATATTTTTGATACATTTTTTGAATTTTCAAACTTTGGTTTTGGCAGTTTTTTGGAATGTGAACTTATTTTTTATGTTTTATTTTTTCATACTCTCATTTAAGTTTTCAGTGTTCTTAAATTTATGTTAGCCATATTTCTATTTTTAATTTAACATAAATTTAGTTTCAATAATTGTTTTTCGAATTTTGCATTTCGTTTCATTATTTTATTTCCTCCAAATAATGTTTTATTAAGATTTGTTTCCATAATTTTTTCCCTGAAGTATTTTTAAATGCAATGCTCTCTATATTACTTTCTTTGAAAAATGCTTTAATTTGTATATCTTCTGAGAAAAAGCTCAGAGAAAAACCAGTTTCCATATAAATTGTTCGATCATTTATCAAAATGTTCTAAAAACATTATTCCTTGAATTTAATCTTAGTCGTTATCATTTCATACATTTTTTTTTATTTACGGCATGTTGAAGATTTAATACATGTGTAAGTTTTACATGTATAATATAAATTAAAATGTATGTTCTGTAAGACAGGAAGCTTTAGGGCTTGAATTTTTAATATAGCAATGCACGCCGAGTCCAAAAAAAATAATAATAAATAAATAGATCTGAAAGCTTTAAGATTTTATATACGCCAAAATGGGCTTTATTTCATTTACAGACACAGCTTGTTTTTGTAACCACTTCGAGATCATTTGGGCTAACGCCATTTTGGACTAAACATATATTTAAAAACGGCCTATCTTTAGAATTTCCTATAGATAGTCTCGCGCGCTGGAGATAAAAATGTTTTATTCCTCCCAGGGTTCCCACAGCTCGCTTTGAAAGCTTCGTTGGCCTGTATCCACCTGGCTATTTGACCTTCGGAGATTCTTGAAATTTAAAAGCCAGGTCAAGGCTGTATAATCCGTGCTGAGCAGAAATTTAGATTCTGTCTTCTAAATTATTGCTTAGAACCCGTGCGGAGCTGCCATAGAGATAGCGATCGAAATGTTTTACATCTTTAACTTTGGCAAGCAACACTTTCCTGGAGACACAGTAATTTCTCTCCGGCTTAGACAGGCACTTTCTCCAGTAGACCACGACACGTTCTTGGCCGTTTATTTCTTGGGACAAAGCAGCATCTACACATTTCATTTCATCCTGTCGAGAATAAATGGTCTGTCCAGCTGAGGACACGCCAGGATTGGAGCAGATGTTAAAGCTTCCTTGAGGTTCTTATATACATCCTCACGTTCTTTTGGCCACAAAAACTTTTACTTGCTCTCTGTCAGCTTGTGAAAGGGTCTTAAGGTAGAAGAAAATTCCTTCATGCATCTCCTACAGGTGCCCTAGAAAACTTCTCAGCTGATGGACATTTTCAGGACGTCTCCAGTCTTTAACTGCTGACACTTTTCCAGGATCCTTACACACACCTTCAGCGGAGATAACGTGTCCAAGGTATGTCATTTCCTGTCTGAATAATTTACATTTGGTTGGGCGTAACTGTAGATTGGCTTCCTTCAGTTTTTAAAGCACCTTTCTAAGATTTTCTAGATGTTCTTCAAAACTCTTCCCGACCATAATGATAATTCCAGGTATATCAGGCAGGCTTCGTAGGAAAGACCTTTCAAAACAATCTCCACGAGGCGTTTGATTGTTGCCAACGCATCACATAGTCCAAACGGCCTCACCTTGAATTGCCAAAATCCTTGTCCGGTGGTAAATGCCGTCTTTTCTCCGTCATCAGGATGTACCTCTACTTGCCAATATCCACTTTTTAGATCAAGCGTCGAAACCACTTGCTTTCAGAAAGGGTATCCAGAATGTCGCCAATTCTAGGAAGAGGGTAGCTGTCTTTCTTCGTAACCTCATTCAACCGACGATAGTCAGCGCAAAATCTAGTTGAAGCGTCTTTGTTTCTGACGAGAACGATGGGAAATGCCCATAGACTTGCTGAAAGATCAGTGACATCGCTTTCTTCCATGTCCTTTAGAATTTTTCCTTCCTCTTCCTGTTTAGCAATCGGTAGACGTCATGGATGTTGCTTAATTGGTGGGTGAACCCCGATATGAATTCTATGCTGTGTCAAACTGGTTCGACCCACGTCAGAAGACGAGCAGGAAAAAAAATCTTGAAGATATTGAATGACATGCTCCGAAGAATTCCTCTCTTCATCGTTTAATTCTGCATTCTGCAAGAACTCTGATGTAATGCTCTCTGAAGACACGAATTCTGGGGTGTTAATGTTTTGCTTAACCTCGTTACTGGACTATACGCTGCAACCACTTCACCTTTCTTAATAACTCTCGCCTTGTTAGCTACATTGGCAACTCTCACCGGAATAACGGTCCTCGATAGGTCGACGAGTGCTGAAGCTACTAATACTCATTTCGGGCTGTTGCAGTTCTTGGGCTATTCCATGACGCCGTGAATGGAAATTTCTGTTTTCGGCTAGAGATCCAGGAAGTAAGAATTCTGTTCTTGCTGGTATTGTGATATCGTCTTTAGCTATAACTTTGTGGACAGATTTAACTCCTTAATCATTCATTCCAAATAAGGCTATGTCCTCAGAGGCAGAATGAAGTTCGTTATTTTGAAATACCAAGGGAAAAGCTGTGTTTCTTTAGAAAGTCCAATCCGAGTATGCAAGAGTCTATAATCTCTGCCACACATGCCGTGTGATGGTACGTAGCACTTACAAACGTGATGTTAACGTTTACTTTTCTGTCGTTGTCGATCTTCTCGCTGGTGACAGTCTGAAGAGTAACGCAGGGCGGCATCCAGATAAGTTTACCTTCCAGTTGTTGATCTAAATCTTTTCTGATAATGTTAACGTTGCCTCCTGTATCGATGGTCCTATGTCAGGGACTCCATTAACGTGTCCCATGATTAAGAGCCCATTACTGCCGCTACTCATGCCAGAAATCTGAAGCGCTTTAAAATGAGGCTTCTCATTATTTGGCAACCTCCGCCTCGCGAGATAGCCACTAATTAGTTTTCCTTCTTCTTGCTGGGGACGGTTTTAACATCCTTGCCCTGGGGTGTTCTGCAGTTTTTTCGTATGTGAGCTTCAGCACCGCAGTTCCAAAACTTTAGGGTCGGTTTCTTGCCACTAATATTCCGTCTCAATGCATTGAATTGTCATGTTAAATCGTATAGAAGAACAGTTACTTGATCCACTGGCTCCTGGATGTGAGCAGCTCTGATTAGTTGGAGGTGTCTGTCAGTTGCTTGCGGGGATGCCTCGAATTTCATGACGTACACTATAGCGCTTTTTAAATCCTTGACACCCTCCATTCGTAAAGTTTTCTGTATATCAGGATCCCGGATCCCGCCGATGAAGCATTACAGGGACAGGATTTCCCTTGTTTCTGTCTTGCATTCTCAAAAGGCGAGATGAGACAGCCTTTCTACAACCGTGGCAAGTTCCTGGAGAGTTTCCATGGGATTCTTTTGACGGTATTTTAATTTAAGCTTGCTGTAGTCTTTTAAATACTTCGCCCCAAAGCGCAATTCCAACGCTCCTAACAGAGCTTCAATATCTAGCCTTTTTTTTTCGGGAAGATTTTGAAGAATATCCGCAGCGTTGCTCTAAGAGAAGCGGCGAGAGATGACAGGCCTTAGCTTGGGCATCCCATCCATTCACTTCCGCCACTATAGAAAATCGTGTCATATATACTTGTCAAGAGGTCTTCCCATCATACGTGGATAACTTGAGATAGGAACGAACAGGCATTGGCAAAAAATGCGTCAACTTCTTTGGCGACGACAGCAGAAAATCGGTCTTCAATTTGTTGTTCGATATAACCTTGGACGGCAGAAACTCTTCCTTCGATGCGTTAGTCCACAGCAGAAACTCTCTCTTCTATTTGTTCTTTCATGCAAGAAACTCTTTCATCAATATGTGCAACTTTATTTTCCACAGCGTCTATTCTGCCTTCCATAGCCTCAAATTTGTTTTCTAATATGCATCTAATTTCTTTTTTTATTTCCTCTTGCTTCAATCTTTTCTTGGCTGGCTTTTATCTCTTTTTTAACGGTTTCTTCTATCTTTCCTTGAACTGCTGTCATCTCTTCTTTAACAGATTCTTTCATCTTTTCTCGAACTGCTTTCATCTCTTCTTTAACGGATTCTTGGCCCACTTTCATTTCTTCTTTAACAGCTTTCATCTCTTCTTTAACGGAATCTTTCACCTCTTCTTTAAATGCAGCAAAGGCTGCTATAAACTGCTTTAATTGTTCCCCCCATCGCTCTTGTCACTGGCATTCAACACCACTTCTGACACAAAAAGTATTGTGTGCATACGGGTTTGTAATAAATGCACAAGTCCGATGAAAGGTTAATAAATTTATTCTTATCAAACGAAATATAACAGAACGCTGGAATTTTCCTCAGAGATATTCGTACAAGTGTTCATAATATCACGCAATATAATCAGTAGTTATACTTCAAACTACTGAAAAAGTTAAAATGTAGCGCAGTGCAAAGCGCTATCTAAAGAGAAAGCTAATTCAGATATCTCAGTTCACGCGGAACTATATAAATCGCAATAACAATAACTAAGCAACTAACTTTACAACTGTCCTCAGATGTCTCTATCCAGCTTTAAATAGTTTTTAACCAGCCGCGCGATATATTAGTTCTAGCATTTTCTGCTTCTCGAGATTCCTGAAAAGCAATAAGTTTCGGACTTAGTGATTTGTATTTTATCTTCAAATCGTTATAGTTCCCAAGTGTAAAATTACAACATACTCCAAATATTACAAGAAGTGTGTGTTCTCCAACTAAAAATTGTATTTTCATAGTACTTATACTGACTGAATTCCTCCTACAACAGCTCAAGCTCGTGATTAAATCTCTTCCTTTCAGTTAAAGACTCTTTTAGTCGCTAGTGGCGGCACTCGTAAATGGATTCGCTTTTTCCGCGTGAGCACTCCTGCTCCCTTAAACATTTAAATAACGACAGCGCCCTCGGGCAAAATTTTCAAATATAGGTAAAAGTATATTTCAAATGCTAAATGCTTATTGCATCCTGATGACTAATGACCAATAAGAGGATGGAATAACGGTTAGAACTAACGCAGTGGCTAATGACATTTATTCAAATTCAACACAAATTACCGAGATATCCATTTATTAAATGATAAATGCATGTGCTTCTTTATTTTTACTTTTTCGACATAGCTTGCTCTCAATATTTGTCTCGCGCTGCGTTGCACGGTTAAAATACAACAATTTTAATTATAGTTCTTGTAAAATTACCTATCTAAATACAAAATTCATAAGAATATATAAAGAAACAATAATGAAGAATCTGCATGAATGCATGAATGTTTCTCGCATTGGAAAAAAAACAACGATACCTAGAGCCATAAAATTTTTAATAACCTAGTCCTCCAACCGAACATGGCCACTTGGAAGCCCGGTTTCGAATTGGGAATTTTTTTTATTATCTATTTCAAATTTTGCAAAACTTTAATGAATTTTTGATTAACAAACTCAACGATTTCAAAGCGAGAGGTGGCAATACTGTACGAAAAAAAAACATTTTTATCTCCAGCGCGCGAGACTGTTTATCTAAAATTCTAAAGATATGCTGTTTTGCTGTTTTTAAATATTTTCTGATATTGCTTTTAAATTGAATTTTATGTGGTTTAAGGTCAAAGAACATTATATTTAATAAATAAATATAACACAAGAAATGTTAAAAAAAACACCATTTTGGGCGTAATATAAAATGTGAAAGCTTTTAGATTTTTTAAAATTTTTATTTAACTATTTTTATTTATTTATTAGCTTAAAATTTTATCTCTTTTTTTTTGCTATAATTTTGCGATTTAAAAAAAAAGGTAAAAATTTGAATTCATGCTGAAATATTGATAAAATTTTAGCAGACTAAATCTAGGAGGATAAAATTGTGTAGACTAATGGCACAGAGATAAAACCGCGGAAAATTGTTTGCGTGCGTATCACTCTAAATTAAAAGCAGATATTAATGCAGATAGTGCAACTTTCGCATTTATATGTCTTTCCTTAACAGCCCACTGAAAGACGTATGAACCTTGCTTTAAAGTATTTTATTTTTTAATGCAGAATGCAGTTTTGAAAAGCATGGTGACCAATATTGGGTGATAAAGCATTCTTTCGAAAGAAATACAATCCAAATAAATAAAATAAAATTAAAATATAAAGATATATTAATAAACATGTTTAAAATACAGTCTTATTTAAATAAACAGAAATTTATAAAATAACTATTTGAAGCGCTATAATGCAACCACGCAAATCAAATAATTAAAATGAAATTCTGAAAAAGAAATATAAGAACAGCACCTGTGATTAAATACGTAATGTGAATCGAAAATATATGCAAGAAAGAAAAAAACTATATGTTTTTTTCCGAAGAATAAAAAGGAAGCGAAATAGATTGCCGTAAACTGAGATGTTCAAATGAATTATTCTTGGAAGAAAAAGTGAAAAAAGTACTCCAAGGTATATTTCCGACTAAATTTGATATCAAAGTTTACAAAATTTGGTTTTTATCAATAATTTGAGTCTTAGAAACGAAAAATGAAAAAAAAAGTGGCAAGTCATTTCAAGTCCGATTAGAGGTGAAAATACGTATGTTAGATCAATGCTATATATAAATCTAATACGCGTGCTACGTCTTGCTTTCGAGATATGAAAAACGCAAGTTCAATTTCA
This sequence comes from Stegodyphus mimosarum, assembly GCA_000611955.2. Classification (NCBI taxonomy): domain Eukaryota; kingdom Metazoa; phylum Arthropoda; class Arachnida; order Araneae; family Eresidae; genus Stegodyphus; species Stegodyphus mimosarum. The sequence continues at coordinate 93,015 of KK113346.1, read as the reverse complement.
TCAATCAGCAGAGCAGAGCGGGAAATATAAAACTGCCCTCACTTTTCTTTTTTCTTTTTGGCTGAGTATTTATATCTAGAATAAATTTTATACCGACGCATAACGAAGAGAAATGTATATATTTCGGGTTAATACAATTCGGAAGAACATTTTCTAAACTCTTAGTTAGTTTTAGAAATACTCTTATTTGATATTTGCAGTTAAACAGCCATTGCGTTCAATTAAATGAAGAACATTTTAAGAAAATATACAGTACAACTCGCTTATAACGAGCTTTCATTTAACGAGAACTAATCCTTTACTGGAAAAAATTTCTTTAACATCCCGAAGTCAGCCGAATGTTAGTGAGGAATTTATAAATTCTTCGAACATATGACGGCAGCCTTTTTTTATCTTACTACCTGATTCTACAAATGTTACCCAGCCTATGGACCAAGGGGTCATCAAAAGTTTTAAATTAAACTTTTGCAAGTACTGGATGATTTGGATGCTTCTCGATAGAACAGAAAAGATAGGAACAACCTCAAATGCTAAATGGAACACGTACTCGAAATGATACGTTTAACAAACAAGTGCTACCCAGCCTATGGACCATGGGGTCATCGGAAGCTTTAAAATAAACTAAGCACTGGATGATTTGGATGCTTCTCTATAGAACAGAAAGAATAGGAACAACCTCAAATGCTAAATGTAACACGTACTCGAAACGATACGTTTCATAAACGATTTATGGAAAAGCATTACATCAAAAATTCATTACCCGTTACTTACGTTATGCTGTTGAGACCAATGTTATCACTTCCCAGGATATTGTAACTGAAATTCAAGCGAAAGGCAAATGAAAAAAATAATTAAAACGGCAGTGATAACGACAAATGTGAAAAATTTCAAACTGCATTTCTTAAATGCTAAATGTAAGAAAAAAAAATAACATACTCAATAACCGAAAAGGCGCAGAAAAACTTCAAATTTTTTCGAAGCCAGGGGTGTAAATGGCGATGTTTTCGGCGCATGAATCTTCTCCCAAGAAGAATAACGCAACAAAGAGACAATAAAGCAGTTCAAAACAGATTAACCAACTTTCTTCTCAATTGTACAGAAATAAAAAAATAAATAAAGTATTTATAATATAGTAAATATGTATGAATTTTTATGATTTTTTTACGAACCCGCTTTTTATAAACACTCTGTAATAACGAGCAAATATCGCAGTCCCTTCACGCTCGTTATAAGCGAGTTCGACTGTAATTTCATGTTGATTTTTGCTTTGACGTTCTAATCAATCCTTATTTTTTCTTATTTGGACTATTCACTTCTTTTTGGCATTTTGCGTTGGTTCACTATAAATACCGGTTCAATTTTCAAATTGTTGCTACCAAATACTAGATCCCTGTGTTATATTTAAAGAAATTAAATAATAAAGAATCTGCATAAATGTATGTATGTTTCTCGCATTATGATAAAACAACGGTACCTAGAGCCATCAAAATTTGAACAATATACCTTTTCACCCGAATATGGGCATCTGAAAGCCCAAAATTTGGAATTTGTTTTACTATTTACTTCACATTTTGTAAAACGAGTTGTCACGAATAATTTTTGATTAACAGCCTCAAGGATTTCAAAGCGAGCAGTGGCAACACTGTAGAGGAACAAACACTTTTATCTCGAATAGAAAAGGCTGTGTATCGGAAAATGTAAAGATATGCTCCTTTTAAAATTATTTTGCGATGTTGCTCTTGAATTGAATTTTACTGTTTAAGTGCGAAGAACATGATACTTAATAAATAAAGGTAACACACAAAACGTTAAAAAAACGTCCCTTTAGGCGTAATTTAAAATCTGTAATCTTTCAGACTTTTTTTTTTGTTTTTGTTTTTGTTTTCATTATGGCTTTTGCTTGATTTCTGAAGCCTGCAAGAACTTGTCATTGACGTAATTTGCTCTTTAGGAGAGAAGAAACTCTCTCATAGATAAAGACATACAATTCGGTTTATTTCAAACTGACTTTAACTGCTCTGTTTCCGATACTTATATTAAATTTGAATGCGCCTTTTATATGCATTTTTTATTGTTGTGCCTTTTTAATGTGAATTTTGTATTTGTCTGATATCAATCTGAGGATAATTTTTTAAATTTTGCTGGGCTGTAAATTAGAAAATCAAATGGTTTAGTTTTCTGCACAATCTGGTCTGCTTGGTCTTTATTAAAGAATAATAATATAAATTTGATGCAAAATACGGACATAAATGAAAAAAAGGAGTTTAAGCGAAAGAAATTAAGAACAAAAGAAATAACGTGGAACATAAAGAACCAAAATACAAGAACCAAAAGAACAATAGCAATAATGTGGAGTAAATAGCATAACTATCCATTTAAAAAATGCACCTGCATATATAGGAGGTATTAAATAACGGAAGCGTTTGAATAATGATAGTTGAGATATACTGGTGTTCGCTAAATAACTAACTCGTTCTAAGACAAAAAATTTTAAAGGAAAGATAATATATTACCTAAGTTGGAAAATAAGAATTAAGTTATAAATTACGACATTAATTCATCAATTACACATATGGTTAAAAAGTAATTAATGTAGATTCTTAAGAAATATTGTTAAGAATTTTACATACATGTAAATAATTTTAGTGAAACCATATTTAAATTATAGCATCTCTTGTATAATGTAACATGAAAGCCTCAGAAATGCGAGGTATTGTGGGAAAAATAAGGTTACAGGGGTAAGTCAGTTTAATATTGAGGTAAATGGTAATCTCACCAAATTGGCGAGATAGGGGTAAGCTAGTGATGGTTTTGGCGACTAAATTTTATTTCCAAATTTCCAAAGTCACCAAACTTGGCGACATTTTGGTGAAATCTCTATTTAGCTGTAACTGTAACCCGCTTTAAGTGACTAACTGTGTCTGCCTTCCTGCACTTTCAAGAGATCGACAGTTTAACTCTGAGGTGAGTTCCGAGTTTAGCTCAGAGTACTAGGAGTATTGAGAGACCACTATGTGAGCTTACGCATTGGAGACTTTTTTTAATATTGCCTTGTGTTTGACGGTCTCAGTAGTTTGAAGTGGTAACTACTGATAGTGCTTTGTCATACTAAGAAGTGAGGTATGGTTATGAAAAGTTTCAGAACTGTAAAGTGGATCTCTCAGGAAAATAATTTTATGCGGTATGAGTACTTTTGTGAAAAGTTCCACAGTTGTAAAGTGTATCTCTTGGGAGAATTAAGTTTTATCAAGCTATCATCGGAAATTCAAGGTTAATTAAGAATTAATTCAGAAAATTCAAGATCAAGTTAACGAGAGAATTCATAATTCCCTTTTATATGGGTTTCATTTTCTACGAATGCGAAATGCTGTCAATGAATTAACAGAGTTACAAAAAAGGAAATATCGAGCTGAAAACATAATAGAGAACAGGGAACAGAATATGCAGAATAGTAGATTGCTGTATAAATGTAATGAAAGATTTAGTAAAAATGAAATGCGCTAGAAATTTAATGGATTGCGTACAGACTCTTCAGAAACACATTGTTTTTGATAGCAAGTGAAACTGAATCAGACATTAGATTAGACAGGAACGTTAATGAAGATTTATGACCCATATGTTTTAGTTCTAGTGCCACTGCAGATACTATCGGGGGTTTTGAAATAAAAAGCATGTAAAATCTATCGTATCCTCAACGGAAGTCAAATCTCGTATGTTCTACTTGTTAGCTGGAATTTAAAACACGAGAGGTCATACAGGGGAATGTGGTAATTCCTTATTTAGTTTTCGAAATTCTTTAATGAATGTGACTGCCGTACCGAAGGGCTCGGATTCGAATCCCGGAGAAGGCATGGATGTAATTGTCTGTCCCCTCACAGGAGGTAACGGTTACTCCATAATAAAGTATCCATCGCTTCCGGCTTTAGTAGTAGCCAACGACTACAACTGCTAGTGTCCCCCATTGGGGGAAAAAAGTCTTCATTTGAAGGGTGGGAAAATTACTTAAAAAAATCAGCGGCCGAGGGCTACAAGAATTCTTATAGTTTCTATTCTTATTTAACATTAATTCAAAATATAAATTACATGTCCATGAAATACATGTACTTTTAAAATGTAATGTAGGTTTCACACGAAGTTCATGTAACAATATTGCAGAAATATAAAGATCGCCAGCTGAAAGCACTTTCTCGTATTAAGTAATTTCTTTTTCACTTTAATTAGATGTGCAAATTCATTTTTAATTTTTTATAGAAAATTGAAAGATTTTAACTATTTATCGCTCTAATATACAACGAAAGCGAATTTGTGTTTCGTTGACCAGTATATTAAAAATTAAAATTATTTCTAGTGACAAAAGGAATGTTAATCAATGTAATGTTTATTCGCGTTTGTTTTAAAACATCCAACGGAGTTTTTAGTAAATTGGATGGAGACGAATAATTTTCTAACTTCATAGCTCAGTTTTGTTTTTTACCACTACTTCGGTTAAGTCAATTTGATTAAGTGGATTTTACTGTAGTTTTGTGACAGCTATGATAGATTTTAAAATTAAGGTATCATTATTGATTTCCGTATATTTTTTAGGTATAATTTCTTTTTTACGTAAATATTTCTTCATTGCTAAAAAGGAATTGTTTTTTCAACACATTTGAAAAATCGTGAATACATAAAGTTGAGTTTTTTAAAAGTATTTATCAATTTATCTTTCATTGTCTTAATAAAATATCACAAGTTGTGTGTATCACAAATATCACAATCTTAAGTGTTTACTGAGATAATTTTAATTTGAATACTTTGCTTTACTTTATCTAGTAATTTTTGACTCTTTCTTAATCATTTTTTAAACGCTGGCACTGAAAACCTATAGCTGTACAAAATTTAAATCATTTTATTTGAAATGTTAATACTAAGCGACAAATATTTTTCTAAGAATTCTGACAAAGAAGCTTGTACTTCCGTTATATATTTATTGTCGCGGTCTGTAATACCTGTAAGGCATTTTATGTTAATTAACCAATTTTTATAATTTAAACCTTTGCTGTAACTTTTCCTTTCCGTAGTCCGTAGTCCTCACCAGGATGCAAATTAGATGTAAAGTATTTAAATTAAGGGCTTTGAATTTTTTAGATATAGAGCTTTTCGCAGCATCAACTGCAGTTTACGTTCTGTCGCCCAATTCTGCCAGTAGATGTCTCTGTTTTAACCATTCTACTAGCCGACGTTAAAACGCGCCATTAAAATATTGAGCCAGTTTGAGAACGCCAATTTGCCTAGCCTCTGACTAGATACGAGCTTTGAATTTGAAATTTCAATTTATGTTATCTTAAATACCCGCAAGGGGTGGGCTTTATTTGTACGCACAAATCGAGCTTTCTGCTGATTTTGAATAATAAAATAACGAAAAGGTTATTTATAAGCTTCTCTTTCTTTGTCATAACATTTTAGACGGAGCGATAACTCTCTCTCTCTGTATAATAGGGTCGGAAGAACTTTGATTTAGTTTCAACACAACTAGTATCTTATACAGTTTCTTTTCTTTTTATACTCAAGAACCATATTAAGTTTAGTCCTTTTTGTTAGCATAGATTAAGTTCAAACACACTTAGAGGGAATTATCGTTCATCTGAAATAAACTGCAAAGTCTTAAGAAAGTTTTAAAATAAACCTTTAAGTCACAACTGAAACATAAATGCACGAGTCGTGCTTACAAATCAGCCAACCGCTTGCGGTGATGTAATTTAAAAGTAGCAGTAAATTTAAAGGTAAGTCTACTAGACATGACAACACAAATGATTTAACTGTTTCAAACTTTTCACCGGCGTAACAAATACTCAATATAATTTTCATTCTGACCAGGAAACAGAAGGGAGAAGTGACAGTAAAGATTCAAAATATAAAATAACTGGTTAATAAAAAAAGGAGTAACCTTAAATACGTCGTTTAAAAATTTACCTTCCAAAATTTAGCATGCGTAGCTATTTTTAATAGCATTTGATCTCTTCAAAACCCTTGATGAATAATATCTTGGTTAATTGTGATAATGTTAAAATGTATTTTCTCTTTCCGATTAATTCGGTTGTCAAAAGAACTCTTTCTATTTTCAGTATCCTTCTTTATATGCTTTCTTAGAGAACAATTTAAGTGTTCTAAGTGTCACACATTTTTGATAAATATGTCACACGAACAAAATTGCCGTAAAATTCACTTTATTTGACTCTTTTTAACTAAGACCTTTGCTCTAGGATTAGTCGTCTAAGAAGTATTTAAATAAGTTCGTTCCAAAATACGCTGTATATTTTAAATTTTAGGTTGAACTTAAATAGGAGTATGATTTTGAGATGAATATTCTAAACGGGTGATCACTTTCTTATATTTAATTCAATATGGTCAGTTAACTGTATCTTTTAATGCAAGATATTTTAAAGCTTGATGAGTTTAAAATAATTTTTGCAGCTCGATAGAGAAACAATAATTATTTTATAAGGTATTTCTCCCGCCTTCTTAGCATGCCTTCGTGCTGTAGTGGTCAGCACACTTGGCGCGTATTCGAGAGGTCCGTGGTTCGAGTCCCGGCGTTGGCATTGTTCATTTTTCATCTCACCTGCTTTCAAAAATATCTAATGTCTCTACAGTGGCGCCCGATCTAAAAAACGTGCCGGATGATGATTCTCCACCACCAGGATTTGGCGACTAGGTCCCCTAATCCCCAGTCGCCCTTTAACAAGAGGAGTATATGAGGTACTTCACCCGCTTTCTTAGCATGCCTTCCTGGTGTAGTCGTCAGCACCCTCGGCGCGTATTCGATAGATCTGTGGTTCGAGTTACAGTTTTACATCCTGTATATCTTAAGAACAAATTTTTAAAACTGCGAAAATATTTAATTTAGTAATTGCTTACCGTGCAATTTAACCTTATTCATAGCATTCATTTTCTTATACAACAGCTCACAAAAGTGTTCTTACACTTAGGAGTTCCAGTGAAATATTGCTTTATTCATAAATAAAAATTAATATTTTAGAATGAACATTTTTAATAATATTTCTAAATTTACCTTAGCAAAGCTACATTCATTATTTTATGAACATATTAAAACGTTTTTTTGGAAAAACAGTAATCAAAAAAGTAACGGGAAAGTTACCTTACAAAAGTCTTCGTACGCTTTAAAAAAATCTGCACATATTAGTAAATATTGTAGCATTTCTGTCAGTTAGTATTTTGGAGTATATCTTGCAGTATTTATGACAGCTTTCAAATGTATGAGCATAGTGTTCATCAGTTTTTTTGTAATATCTGTGTCAAAGTTCCTCCATTCTAACAGCATTGCTGTTTTTAGTTGGGTTTTTATTTTACTGTTGTGTTTTCGTACTTTAACCCCTAATTCTCTCTAAATGTGTTCTTTTGGTTTTAAATGTGGTTACTGGGTTGGTGTCTTCTGAATATGTGGGCAGTTGCAGACACCCAAAAGGCGAACGTTAAGGGCCGTGTGCTTAGAATCGTTATCGTGATAAAAAAAATAAAGTTGTTTTCAGTATCCAAATTTTGGGCGGATAATTTTAAATTATCTTTCAAAATATTTAATTAAAGAGCATAGTTCATTGTGCCACCAATAAACTCTAAAGTATTTAAACCTGATGCTGACAAGCACCCTCTCACTAGAACACCGCCACAGCCATGCTTTACAGTTCCAATCAAGGTCTTGGGATTTAAGCACCACATTGTTTTTTCCTCCATAGAGTTATACTCCCACTGGAACCAAATAAGATATGATTTCAATATGCTTCGGGCTTATTTACCATTCATTTTGAGAAGAAAAGCTTAAGTTTCTGCTAGCATTTCCAAAAAATTTCTTCGAGCAGAGCGCCCATGTAATACGCTGATCTAAGCACTTGTCGAACAGTTTTGAGTGAAATTGAAGTACAAACTTTTTCAGCAAATTCTGTAGAAATCTTTGCAACAATCAAACGTGGATTTTTTACAGATTTTCTAACTATAAATCTCTGATCCCGGTGAGTCACATCGAGTCCGCTTTGCCGGACAACCTCTTCTTACTTTATTTTGGACCCGATTTTCTTCTTAAGAGCAATTTATCACATACTGCACCGTTGAATGGCGTAAGTTTACTAATTTAGCGATATTTCGAATCGAATTTCTATCCTTATGATACAAAATGATCAGTTTTCGAATGCTATTCGTTGTTTCCTTACGACTACGAGACATTTTTAACCTTTAAATAAAATAAAGTAAAAAAGTAAAAAATAAAGCCAAACAATTTTATAAATGTCACCCAAATTGCAAAAATAACAAATGGTAGATGATAATTTTATTTATGAAATGTTACGACAATGTTTCAGTGTGGGATCTTTTTTGTAGTGTGTTTTATCTATGTCTCTTTATATTTTCAGTTGGAAAAAGAAAATAAGTCAATGTTAAAAATTTTAAAAAATTAGTTTTACTCAAAATTACATGGAGATGGAATAAAAAAAATATTGGGCTTTACATTCGAATTCAATTCCGGGTTACAACGCTTTTTCTGCAATTTCTTAAAGTGTGTGAACACTTTGGGAGGCACTTTATATGATTTTAACAGACTACATAGAGCCAAAAAAATCCGTTTAAGTTACAAACTGCGGTCACAAATCTTGAAATTATTGAATTAAAATGAAAAAAGGTAAGTTTTAGATTTTCTTTGTTCTAGTTCTAGTTCATTTTATCATTGTTCTGTTTTCTTACTAGAATGGCTTTACAAACTTTTTTTTCTTTTTATTATTAATGGCTTGTGCGTTTACTTTATTCATTAAATATCACATTTTTTAGGCTTAAAACGCATGAAATTCGATTCAACAGCAAACTTACAAAATATTTAAAAGCAGCTTATCTTTAGAATTTCCAATAGATAGTCTCGGAAAATAGATAGTTGGAAATAAAAATGTTTCATTCCATGCAGTATTGCCACTGCTTGCTTTGAAATCGTTTAGTTTCTTTATCCAAAATTCGTTAAAGTTCTACAAAATAGGAAATAAATAATAAAACAAATTCGAAATTCAAAATTCGAGCTTCCAGGTGCTCGTGTTCGGTTGGGAGACTACGTTTTTCAAAATTTAATGACTCTAGGTACCGTTGTTTTTTCACAGTGTGAGAAAAATACATACACTGAATCAGTCTTTATATTTAATTTCTTCAAATGTAATACAGGGCGATAATATTTGGTGGCAACAATTTGAAAAGCGATGCAAATGCATTTAAGTATTTCGACGCAAAGGGCGTTTCGAATTTAATATCTCGTTCGGGAGTAATGCTTCTTTTGAGCTCTTAAATAAGTTGTAAGGTTCATTATACGTTTTCTAACAGTTATTTTAAGTTTCGTATCTTTCCAATCTTATTCTAATTTCAGCTTACAACTTCCTGCCAGAATGTGAATTCAGAAACGCAGAGAATGCAAATGAGAATGAGTACTCTTTAAGTCGTGACTTAACCGACTTCAAAAGAGAGAGTCTGATTTCCTGACTAACGCGCGTTTGCCTTCTGGCCACATCTCTCTTAGCTGTTACTACGCTCGGCCATATCTAGGCCCTTGCTAGGCTTCGCCGATTCAATTAATACTTAGGGGCAACTAGTTAGATTCTGAAAGCTTCGGCTATATTATTTAAGAGCTTTAGTTAAGCTAGTTTTAGTTCAAATTATTAATATTTAAGTTCAAGCCCGAGTGGCGGCTTTATTGTAAAGTTCCAAACTGGAACTAATTGTAAATATATTGAATAATAAAGGGTTTTAAACCCTTCTCAAGTCTTACGTGTTCTGTTCACACTTAAGCGATTATTCGCTTTTTAAGTGTTCGTGAGGTTCTGAGTAAGAACTTAAGATTTAAAAAGTTGAACCCTACAAAGTAAAACGCAGACTTTCCTACATCCGCAGATTAAAGCGTAGGTTTAGAAGTATATTTTAGTAATTACAATAATAATGTGTCCATTTTAATTCATATCATTTAAATAATTAAAAATAAAATGAATTCCAAATTATTGTGAAATACCTTTATTAATTTAATTCTCTCAGTTTGTTAAGCAGTTACAGATCGATTAAATTTGAAAAAATAAAATAAACATCTTATATTCTCCCTGAATGGCAATACTAAGAGCTCATTAAACACGAAGCCTTGTAGAAGATTACTGAAGACTTTTTATTTTGCTCTCTAGTTTCACTGGCCAAGGCGAGAAATGAAACATTAATGTGTTATTTAACGTCACTTTTCATTTTCGAAAGATTCTGCTATCTTAAACGCCAAAAACTATTAACCGAACATTAATCTTTTTTATGGTTTTCGTACACCAGAAGTTGAGAATCAACTTACAAAGTGGAAGAATAAACAAATATTTTTCATTAATTTAATTGGCTAATTTATTTTTCTTCTAAGATGTTACTTTCCAGTAATATTCCAGTAAGTAATTGCTAGTACAACAGAATAACACTGCACGCGCCGGCCATTCTCTCCGTAATCTCATCGATCTTACCATGTATGCAAGTTCAAGTTCTTAAACTAAGTTTCCAGACTTCTAAGGAATCCTTTGTGCGAAAGTTAATGGCTTTCTTTCGTAGCGGCTTCTTGAGAATAATGAACTGCAGCATCATTACGCTACGCAGTAGAATGGCTATTTACCTAATGAAATTTTAGTAAGATATCAGAATTAAATAAGTTTTATCTGCGCTTCAGATCTTCTGCTGAAACTTTTTCTAAAACATTGATGAGAAATCTGGAATGTTTTGGTCGTCATCGCAATTTTAAGTAAACGCATTACTCATGACTAAAAAACTTAAATTAAGTTAAATTCTGTCTAAAAATGTATTACGTAAAGCTAAAGAAACTACCAAGATTTTCTTTGTTTTTACTTCCTTGTACGAAGTAAAGGAAGTATTGTTATCGCGAAAAATTTCCGATATCATATTTCGACAAAAATATCCATTTTTACCGCTCTCGAATCCATCTAAATGATGTTTTTGTGGGACGTCTGCACGTACAGACATAATAAAGGATTCTTTTTCCGAAACACTTTTTAAAACTGGACTTAAAATGTATTCAGAAGAGATTTTTTCGTCACATCAGTACGTACGTGTATATGTATTTCAGATAACTCAAAAACGAGTGAAAATAGAACGCTGAAATTTTGTATATGGGACTGCTACATCTGGTTGTGCAACAGCCTTTTGGTTGCAGTCTGTCGCATCAGACGTATATGTGTATATATATATATTTCCATCCTATTACCCAGCTCAGTGAGCTCAGCATTTTTATTCTTACATGTTAGTAAATGTGCATTTCTTGCTTTAAAAGCGATTAAATTATGTTGTTCTCGTGTTTCCGGTTAGGGTTGTTATGCCTTTAGTTTATCTGCAGGCAATAGTTGTAGAATTATTCACAACTTAAAAGTTTAAATTAACGAGGCTGCCATTTGTTTACATTTGAAATTCTTAATAGAACAGTGAATTAAATCAGTAGGTGCTGCTGCGAAGTGAGAACCGAATTCATTGAATGAGAAATCTATCTCTAATGAAATTCGAGGAAATAAGTTTAAATGAAGTGCAGCAAAACATTGTGCGTAATTTAATAAGTCGTACATGGAAGTCACGTGATGTACACTGCGCCCCCCAAAAAAAGACAGTTCTATATCTCCCGTTCAACTGGGCCGATTGACGAAATTAAATTGTGTTTCCCATGTCTCGAAAGCACGACTTAGGATATATATTAGATTTATATATAGCATTGTTCTAACATAGGTATTTTGACAAAAAAGGGATCTTTTTCTGAAGTAACATACCATTTTTTTCCATATTTCGATTCTACGACTCAAATTATGTCTAAATATTAAATTTTGTAAACTTTGGTGCAAAATTTACGGAGAAATTAAAAAAATTAACTTGGCGAATTTTTTTCAGTTTGCGCCAAGAATAATTCCCTTGGCGCAAACTGAAATCCTATCCCTTCCATTGTGCAGGAGAGGAAAAAAAGTCACATCGTTCCTACCTTTTTACATTGTGCATGAGCGGAAAAAAAGTAATATCGTTCCTTCTTTCAAATAACTTGAGCAAGGGCGTAAACCACATTTTCGTTATTATCGCTTTCAACAAATATGCCAAATTTCAAAATGCGCCAATATATAAATTCACGTATATCTTCTTTTGCAGATATGCTTAGAAATACGCCTACTTTAAGACGATCGTAAAAATTTTATAGGTTATAATTCAAAATTTTTTTCGAAAAATTAATAAAAATTATTTAAAAATACAAATTTTTAAAATAAATCATAAAAAAATGGGTGAATTTTATTTGGAATGAACCTAAATTTCGAACTGTGTAAGAAGGAATTAAATAAGTTTCACAAAAAAAAAAGAGATATTAATAAATGCATACCAAATTGAATTAACATAGATGAGCTAAAATTTTGAGAGCTAATTTTTTTAAAACTACTCGTGCAATTTTTGCAAAACTTGGAAGTCTGGCATAATTTGAGTCGTAGAGTCGAAATATGGAAAAAAATTGGCATGCCATTTCAGAAAAAGTCCGATATTGTGTCAAATACCTCTATTTGAATAATGCTATATATAAATCTAATACATATTCTAAGTCGCGCTTTCGAGACATGAAAAGCGCAATTTAAATTTCATCAATCGGCCCAGTACAACATGAGTTATGGTACTGTCCCATTTTTTTGCGCAGTGTATACATATGAGATATTGTTCTACAATGTGTTCGTAAAAACATGTATTCGTTGCTTACACGGAATCTCAAAAGATCGTTGCCAAACTTAATTTACTGGTCTGTCATAACATAACAAACAAGATTTGTATAGGAACTTGTGTCCTAACGGCGACAGTTAGAGGTTAATGTTCGCAGGCTTATGGGAGAATGGAGAGGAGGATCGCTTCAGGCGAGGACTTTGCAGGAGAAGGATGAATCGGTTTACTAACTCAGAACTAGCCCGAATGCATTACTTATACGGTGCCGGGGACCAATCGCATGAACACCGCAATCCCCCGACCTGATTCCCTTCGTTTTCTATCTGTGGGGATACATGAGGTCTATGATATACGAGACCACCATAACATCGCACAGGGATTTTGTGACCACTATCGTGGAAGCGGTGGCACGTCTCCATAACACACCTACCCACCTTGAACAGGTCCGTGAATCCATGCGTCGACGTTATGAAGAATGCATGCATGGCGAATGGAAGGAATTTTGAACATCTTCTGTGATTTAACCATGTTCTTTAATAAAAATCATATATTGAAATCTCTTTGGACTTACTTTCCTTTTCCTCCTCTACGCCTGTGAACTTTTCCATCTAGAGGTTACCATCTGCGTTTTCGGACACAAGTTCCTATGTAAATCTTGTTTGTCATGCTACGACAGACCAGCATGTTAAGTTTGGCAACGACCGTTTGAGACATTCTGTATGCATGGTGAATCTGAACAAGAGAGCAAAACTTTAGGGGGGGATAGAAGATAACTATGCGAGCAATATTCGTCATAGAATGTATGATCGAACTCAATCGGCGAGGCGCTAGGTAGCATTGCAAATAAATGGTATGAAAAGGTTCAGTCCTTTCACCCAACGGCATTTTCTACCGTGTATTGCAGAGAGGATTGCTTGTTATACGAACCACAAAATTTCCAGTTCGATGGATTGGTTAAGGTGGTCCCTTAGCTTGACTACCAAGATCACCATCACCGGATCTCTCGTGTTTGGACTTTTCCTGTGCGGTGCTATAGAAAGCCTAATCGACGAGCGCCCCATTGAGACCAATATGGATCTAATCGCCAGAATCGCCGTTGTTACTGGCGATATTCGGGAAATGTCTGGTGTCTTCGCAAACGTGCGTCAGCCTCTATCCCGCAGGTGCTAAGCCTGCATTACAGCTGGCGGATTGAGCAATTTCTATGAGCATGTTCTGTTAATAAAATGATTTCTGAAATATCTCCTCTCATTCTTGTGTTAATTCTTTAAATATGACAGTGGAACACTACCCTGTAACTGCTCACCGCTTGCTTTCCTACCATATATTCTATACCGAACATTGCAAGCTTTATGAAATAAAAGGGTAAAAACTAATAAGATGCGTAATAAACAAAATATTAAGTATTATAATGTTTACTTTTCTTGAAACTTCGTAAGTTTAGAAATGCTATATAAATAGCATTACAGGCCATAAAAGCAACGAATGAAATGGAACTCACTGTATAGTAAGAGAATTTGTGAAGAAAGTTTAAATTATGTGATAATTGAAATAAAGCGCGGTATCAAGTTTTGAAAGTAATTCTCTTATTCCAAAGCACACTTTTCTCCTTTGCTGATGACTTTAAATTCCATACACATGCATAAATATGCATACAAATATATAGAGTGTTCATAAAATGTTTCAAGAAAATATGAGGAAGATAGTACTCATCAAGACTGTTAACATTTACAATAGAACCTACCGCCATATTACGAGGCACGTCCAGAAAGTAAGTTCCGTTTCAATTTATCTCCGCTGCAGCTCTACGATCGCAGTTCCGCACATGCGCAGTAGACGCTCTGTATCAAGGAGAAGAAACGCGCGCCATTTGGAGATCGCTGTCAGTCACGTACGCTTTGTTGTGCTTGTTTACAATGTCGGTGTTGATTGAAAATCCCGCCGCTTGTGAAATCAGATCTGTGATTCGTTTTCTGAATGCGAGGAAAGTGAAACCTAGTGAAATTTATCGGCAAATTTGCGATGTTTACGGACCAAAAGCGATGAGTGATTCAATGGTGAGAAGATGGGTCCGAAAGTTCAATGACGGACGTAGTGATGCGCACGATGAAGAACGAAGTGGGCGTCCATCTTTGGTTACAGAAGAACTGGTTCACGCGATTGATGACAAGATCCATGAAAACCGAAGGTTTACAATTAGTGCTCTCGCTATGGAATTTCCCCAAATTTCACGATCACTAATGCATGAAATTGTTACCGAAAAACTGAAATTTCGTAAACTTTGCTCACGTTGGGTACCAAAGATTCTTACTGAGCAACACAAAACAAAACGGATGGGTAGTGCACTTCAGTTTTTGACCCGTTATGCTGAAAGCGGTGAAGAATTTCTGACACAGATAGTCACAGGAGATGAAACTTGGGTTTCTTACGACACCCCTGAAAGTAAGCGGCAATCAATGGAATGGAGGCACACTTCATCCCCAGCAAAGGTTAAGCCGAAGCAAATCTTGACACCTCGAAAAATGATGTGCACAGTGTTCTGGGACTGGAAAGGCATCTTACTCATTAATTTCTTACCGCGTGGTCAAACAATCAGAGCAGATGCTTATTGCGAGACACTTCGGAAATTGCGCCGTGCAATTCAGAATAAGCGCCGAGGATTGCTGTCAAAAGGTGTTGTTTTTCTTCACGACAACGCACGACCACACACTGCAAATGTGACGAAAAACCTCCTACAGGGATTTGGCTGGGACGTGTTTGACCATCCTCCGTACAGCCCTGACCTCGCTCCTAGCGACTTTCATCTGTTCTTACATCTTAAGTCTTTCCTTGGCGGCCAACACTTTAACAATGACGACGAGCTGAAAGAAACTGTTTCCAACTGGTTGAAGACACAGGCGGCAAATTTCTATGAAGAAGGTATACAAAAACTTGTGCCACGCTATGACAAATGCCTGCAATATTTCGGCAGTTATGTGGAAAAGTAGTTTAAGAGTTGTTGAATTTTGTGCAATAAATAACTTTTCTGTAGCTGTACACAATTTACTTTTATTACCAAACGGAACTTACTTTCTGGACGTACATTGTATATTCAGAATGTCAGAAAACCGTGAAATTAAATGCCGAAGTTGAAATTTCAGAAGTAAAAAAAGAAGAATTTTAGCCAATTCCTTGTAATCCTTCATGGTAAGTTTTGGACAATGTTCTCTCAGTAGTATTCTAAAACATTGAGAATATGATGCTTTTAAAGAACAACGTTTGCTTCGTTTATTGAACCTTGAATGATGTTAGAAGTGACGACTGGCGCTTGTTAGATGCGTTTCGAGGTTACTCCTTTTCTAGCATTCTGAGTGAAATGAGTCCCTAAGTTTCGTTGTAACTATTGTTCTTCTTGAGGCATGATATCACTTCTCTCAGTTTGTTGAAACAGCTTACGAACACCCTGTATATATACTTAGAGTCATGCATAAAATATCAATTTAAATTAATTCTGCGTAAAATACTTAACGTATATGCGTAAAATACCCAACGTAATGCGTAACTGAGTTGTGAGCACTTGCGCATTATTGATGACTTTTTTTTAGTCCAAAGGAGCTTTGTCCCTGAAGGACTATTGTTTTCGTATTGCGATTAAATGTCGGTTCACTTTTCAAACTGTTGCCACCAAATATTCGAATATTGCAGCCCCGTATTATATTCAAAGAAATTAAATAATGAAGAATGTGCATAAAAGTATGTGTGTTTCTCGCATTGTGATAAAATGAAGGTACCTAGAGCCATTGAATTTTAAATGACGTAATCCTGCTGCGAATATGGGCATCTAGAAGCCCAAATTTGAAATTTGGAATTTGTTTTATTATCGATTTCATATTTTGTAAAACTTTAACGAATTTTTGAATAACAAACCCAAGGATTTCGAAGAGAGCAATGGCAATGATGTACAGAAAAAACATTTTTATCTCCAGCCCGTGAGACTGTGCATAGGAAATTCTAAAGAATGCTCAGTTTAAGATTATTTTGCGATACTGGTGTTGAATTTTATGGTTTAAATGCGAAAAACATGATATTTAATAAATAAAGGTAACACAGTAAACGTTAAGAAACGCTCCTTTGAACATAATGTAAAATCTGAAAGATTTCAGATTTTTTTTGGTCATTATACAATTTTTTTAGCAGCCCAAAAAGGCGGTAGCTCAAAAGAGCTATTAATCTCAAAACCGCATTTTTGTAGCTTTTCATTATAAAAGACGAATAACTTTTTAAATAGTTGCCACCAAATATTTTCATCCTGTATTATATTTAAAAGAAATTAAATAATAAGATTATGAGAAGACGACTGTACCTAGAGCCATCCAATTTTGAATACCGTAATCCTCCACCCGAACATAGGCACCTGGAAGCTCGAGTTTTGAATTCTGGATTTGTTTTATTATCTATTTCATATTTTGTAAAACTTTAACGAATTTTTAACTAAGAAACTCAACGATTTCAAAGCGAACAGTGGCAACGCTCTACGGAAAAAAAATTATCTCCAGCAGATGAGACTGTCTATCGAAATCCTAAAGATATGCTGTTTTTAAATATTTTATTATTGCTGTTGACTTGAATTTTATGTGTTTAAGTACGAAAAACACAATATTTGATAAATAAAGGTAACGTATAAAACATTAAAAAGTCGCTTTGGACGTACTATAAAATATGAAAGCTTTCGGATTTTTTAAATACATTTTTAGAGCTAAAATCTAGTCATACTTTTTAGCAGTTTTTAACATCTAGTCCTTCAGATGCTCAGTAGGCATTTAACACTACAGCAAATAATAAGCATAATCTAATACGGCAAATTGCATTGAAAATTATCTAATTCTGTTAGTGCAAATCAGCGTCTTCTAGTCACAGCATTAAAAATTTAGTTGCATTTGCGTACTTCCATTTTGTTTCCAAATTAAGCTTCTTTACACTCATTTATTTGTCTGAAACATGATAAATAAAACAAAGACCAAATGAAATTAATAACTCTTAATTCAAATCAAAACTTTATATTAAAACTTTTTGGAATGAAATATACTCCCATTTTTTATTCTACCTGTCTTCTCGTTCGTTCCACTCTTCTCACTTCAGAATGTTCTGGGAAAACTTTTCAGTTTTTAATATCCATCAATTTTTCTCCCGTATTACTTCACGAGTTCCCTTACTTTTCCGAAATCTTCCAGTTTATACATAAGTCTAGACGCTCACTGATATACTAGAATACTCTCTGCTTAGGCATTTCTCTCCGGTAAAACTTTTTTTTTTCAATGCTATTTCCTTAATATCAAAAATCAAATCCTCAGTATGCCTGCATGACTTATGTACTTCTATTTAAAGACATTTTTTTTTTTCTATTCAGCTGGATATTTCTAGACGTTTGGCAGCTTACAATAAATTAAATTCTCTCTAGCAGTTTATGAAGCTTTAATATGAGTATAAACTTTCTCTGGCGAATGTGGGCTTCGATTCACATTAATACAGATTTTGGTAAATGCTTATTTTTATCGCAGAGTGGTGTAATGAAATTTTAAGAGAGATAAAAATTATTTTTCTTCTCTGTAATTACCCAGACTAATTGCTAATGACAACACGTTTAGATATTTAAAAAAATCTGTGTAGTTAGATAGTTTTTTGGCTCCATTATTTATGTTCTTGAATAAGAAGGATATATTTCAGTTCCCTATTGAAATAACTAGTGTTTTATAGTATAAATCCTCTGCCAATCTAAAGGCTTTCTATCCTTTACTTTTCAAGTTGGCATTTTTTTCATACAGAAGCAGACATTTACAACATTTGCTTAGAATATCTGCCTATTCTTGCAAGTCATATTTTAATTTCGTTGAGCATCTTTCATTTAATAAGCTTATAATTCAATAAATTTTTGTAAACTTTTATTTAGCTCACTTATAGTCTGCGCCACTTAGTGAAAATTTTGTTACCAATTTTTGAACTACTTCGGGATAAGCCATTCAAATCAAATTTTAAACACACACTGTTTCTGAATAAAAACAGAATGTAGTGATTAAGTTCTTTTTTTATTGTAATTTCATATACACGCTTCTTATTTTACTTCCTTGTACGAAGCAAAGGAAGTACTGTAATCGCGAAACATTTTGGATATATTTCAACGAAAATATCCAAAATGTCGAATCCATTCGAACGATGTGTTTGCTTTACATCTGTACGTACGGACAGACTAAAAGACTGTTTTTTACCTAAACGGATTGTAAAATGAAGTTAAAATGGATACAAAAAAGATTTTTTTTTATGATGTCTATACTTGAGTACATCCGTATGTATGTATGTATTTGGCATAACTCAAAAACGAGCAATAGTAAAAGTTGAAATTTTGTATACGGAACTGTTATAACATGCAGTTGTGTATTCCCTTTTTTCGTTGCAAGCGGCCACACCAAACGTATTATACGTATATGTATATATATTGCCACTCTGTTACTCGGCTCGGTGAGTTCAGAATTTTTATTCTTATTATTGGTAAATTGAGCATTTTGCTTTAAAAGTGATTTAATTAGATTATTCTTATATTCCGGTCAAGTTTCTTTGCCTTTACTTAATCTGCATGCCATAGCTGTAGAATTATAAAGAATTTAGAAATTTAAGAGGTGCTAAACCTAACGAACCCGTCATTTGCTAACATTCGAAACTCTTAGTAGAATATTGAATTCAGTCAGTTGGTGTTCCAAACTCAGTATCTTTTTGTCTTGGGACACTAAAAGTTAACTTTCAGTTTTGTGCAGAAAAAACTTTATCTTTCTGCCCGCTGGTGGAATTGCTTAGAATTTGACGTAGGAAGTCTAATTTTAGCTGTAAAAATTATTTTCTTCATTGCTTTTAAATATATTTGGTGTTTTAGGTTTTTCTGTATTATACAGTGTTTAATAAAGATTGATTTTTTATGTATTTTTGCCTTGCTGTGACGTAAGAACTCGATTAATTGAATGAGAAATATAGCCCTAATGAAGTTTGGAAAAATAAGTTTAAATGAAGTGCAGCTAAAATGCGTATAATTTAATATGCCACACAAGTGGCATGTGGTGTTCACATCAGTACTTATTTTAATATTTAAACGGTCTTTCGCACATATCTTCATTTAACGAATAAACTAAAAATCTTAGAATATTAATATTTGCATCAACGGATGGACTGGAAATAAAAATCCTTGAAATAGAATTTCTATAAAAATTTTTAATTCATTTCTGAATTATCTGGCGAATTTTCGAAAATTGTTTGATTTTTTCCACTATTTTATTTCACATGTACTTACTTGTGATCAGTATTGGACAAGCATTATTTCGAAATTTCAAAATCTAATCACGTATCAAATAGAAATTTTTAAATTTTCTCAGGTAATAAAACAAAATTCTCTCTTTTTTAAAACACGAATGATGAAAAAATATTTATTGCCCGATTTTTTTAATGTTTTTAAAAAAAATGTTGCAGTCTGAAGAGAAGAAAAAGAAATCGGTTCTTCTTTACCATCGCTTGGAAACCTAGTTTTAAGGTTATGATGCCATTTCGTCACAGGCTTCTTACTACATCTTCATAAGCCAGAGTTCAAATTTTATACTCACACATATATATGTTTGTGGACGACAATGTAATGTAGTGAGAAAATTTTTCAAAAAAAAATTTTTTTTTTATTGAAATGGCTTTTTTGCATATCTTTGTTTAGCGAACGAATTAAACATTTCAGTATTTTACTATTTTCACCACCACATACGAAAAGCATCTTTAAATTGAAATTTGCGTGAGGTTTTAACGTAACTTCTCTTTTCTTGTCAAATCGGTTTTTTTTTTTTTTCCGTTCACTTTACATAAAAGAGCTATTGAAAGTAAATCAGTGATTATTTATTGCTGAGAATCTAATTTTCAGGTGAATAATTTGATTCTATAACGTATCAATAACGCATCATTTTAGATATAAAGATAAAAATTAAAAATTTTAATATTTTTTAAATAAGTTTTTATTTAAATTTATTAAAAGCAGAAAAACAGCCATAGACTCTTTTTACTTCCTTGTACGAAGTAAGAGGGAACTATTGTATTCGCCAAAAATTTCGGGTATCATATTTCAACGAAAATATTTATTTTTACCGCAATCGAATGCAATTTAACGATATTTCTGAGTGATATCCGTACGTAAGGACAGAATAAAGGATTCTTTTCCCCAAAAAAAATGATAAAACTTATTTAAAATGGATTCTGAAGAGATTTTTTCGTGGCATCTGTGCGTATTTACGTAAATATGTATGTATCTCGCATAATTCAAAAACGAGTAGCCTCAGGCCGTTGAAATTTTGTATATATGACTGCTATAACATGTACATCTGCACTTCCTACTTTGGTTGCAATCGGCCGCACCAAACGTATATAAATATATGTATACATATATCCCCTCTGTTACTCGGCTCAGTGAGCTCAGCTTTTTATTCTTATATGTTGCTAAATTGTGTATTTTGGGCTTTAAAAATGATAGAATTATGTTGTTCTTATCTTCCAGTTAAGGTTTTTATGCCTTTAGTAAATCTGCATGAAAGATTTGTAGAATTATCGACAATTCAAAAGTTGTTGAAGTGCGGCTAAACCTAATCATTTTTCTCATGGCTGCCGTATTTGTTTACAATTGAAACTTAGGAGAATATTGCTACCAATCTAGAGAAACTAAGCTTCGCAACAACAAAGATAACGCCTTGTTTTATTATTGCGAATTAAATCATGCTTAATCCATTCTGGAATTTATTCGAGAAAATAAGTGTTTAAGACTCACTTCGTAATTTTTATAATGGATATTTTGAGTTTTTGATATATTTTTGCCTTGTCGCGAAGTGAGAAGGGAATTAATTGAATGAGAATTACTGAATCGTCTGTGAAAAACTACTTCTTTTATGTTTGTTTGTTTGTTTGTTTAATTTCATTTATACATCATTTTAGATTTATCATATTATTTGAATAGAACATGTGGCAACGATTAGATAATTCTTCAGATGATGTACATAATTTTTGTGCATTCTGAATTATAAAATGAATGAGATGTAACGCTGTTAAGTGGAACTAGCGCCAGAGTGTCGCTATGGTAAACAAATATAGTGAATTTTAAAAAGTGCATTTATTCTATTGGTTTATGCGCTATCGATGAAGTAGATTTAATTCAATCCAATAAGTTTAAATTAAGTGCAAAATGCGTATAATTTAATAGTCCGTACAAGGAAGTCATGTGATGTACACATCAGATTTTTTAAATATTATTCATCTTTATACATACTGTCAACTGTCGCCCAAATAATATAGTGGTTAGGAGAGCCTACTGTGATTCCGAAGGGTCCGAGTTCGGATCCTGGAGAATACATGGATGTTTGTAAATGTATAGTGTCCGTGAGGCATGGAGGCACTCTAAATATGCGGCGAGCCGAAGGTCCTCTCGTGTGGTTTAGTGGAATGGGAGAAACGAACTCTTCCTCAGAATTGGAGTGAAAATAGTCCAACCCGTCCTTGGAAGTCCAACCCGTCCTTGGAATGGACTCTGAAAACGATTCTTCCATGTAATGTGGACATTACAAAAACAACAGCATACTGTCTCCTTTCTTATTTTATTCAGTTTACAATCATCTTATATATATCCCTACGAGAACACTTTATATTTAACAAATATCGTACTTAATACACCCCTTGTTTTTAATAGACGTATAAATGCAAAGGTATGAACACTTTTATATTTAATAGGAATTCTTTGGAAATATTAATGAAAATTCTGGAATGCAGAATGATGCAAAAATTTTAATGTCAGTTCTAAGCTGCAAAATCTCACTATGTATCCCATGACCGTCTGCGATTTTTGCACAATCATTCATTGAGTAATAATTTATTTTAATCATACCATATTCATCACTTGGTAAAACATAAAATGTTCAATTTATCTGGAAAAATTTAATCAATCATTAATTTTTCAATAAATTCAGTAATTCAAAAGCAATAAATAGACTTATTTCTTAACAGTTTAAAGCTCTATAATATTCGAATAATATACCTAAATAATATTTAAATGTATTGCTGCAGCTAATAAAGGACATCTCTAATTCCATATGTTACATAACTGGTGCAGAATCGTATGTTTTATTTATTCCAAGCCGACCGGAAAAACCACTGAACACTAATAGTTCGACTGGGTTTCTGTCTTGGCGAAAGGGCTGTGCATGTGAGTTTCGTATGTATTACGTGTAAAGCGAATACGGCCAGTTTCATCTAGAAATGTCCTTCCCAAAGGCATATAGCCCTTGGCCAGGATAGTGCTCGCAATCCAGATTACAAGCAAGAACATTTCAGTTCCAATTTTAAATTCGAAATTTCCATTCCTATGTTCTTTCTTAACTTGATGCATTAACAAAAAGGAAAAAGGGGGAAAATACTAATCTTATAGAAAAGTTATTACTTGTAATTTCATTTCATTTAATATCCTCCTTTCAGAAATATTTTGGGAAGCCTATATATCTGCTTTAACCCTTTAATCAATCGGTATTTATAGAGACGAAAAAAAGTACAGTTTCTCAATTCAAAAACAAACGCATTATAATCTTCCAACATAGAAAATTAAGCATCAGATATGAAATCTTATTTCATCGTTTCATTAATAAAAATTATTTTACCGCTATTTATATTATACAATTCTCGTTGAGTGTCAATATGTATGCTATTATCTCTGGGTTCCTGAAGATGATTGTGAGTTAGAAATGAAAATTTCACTCAGAGGAGCAAATGTGGGTCTTAAAAGTGGTCCCTTTCAGAATGCCGTGAAAGCAAAATGCAGAAAACAAAAGACCTCGACAGTAGAAGATTTACAGCGAAGTCACACAATGGCCACCGGAATGCTAATGGACCATACGTACACCGTTCTGTCGTTTTTCATCTCACAACACAGGAGGCAAAAGGGGGGATGAGAAATATTCTCGCATTCCTTCGAAATGGGCATCATGTAGCTTTTGCCCAACGACGAGGCAATACTGATTATTTGAAAGACCTTTGACCAGATCTCGATAAAATGGTATAGAAATGACAGTTTCGAAATTCCTGGCAGCGATTTAATATTTCAAAACTCGGCGAATGTAGCATAAACTGTGATTACGAAAAGGCATTAAAAGGGTCAGAAATCGATATCTTTCATCCCTCATCCCTCTTCGATGTCCCCAAGGGCCGGACCCGCTTTCATTTATAGCTCAGAGTGCATTTGCAAATTTCTGAGCGAGATTTCGGCTCTTATCCGCAGAGTAGTTCTTGCTGGTATTACGTAACCGTTATTTATTTCTTAGGAAAATACGGAGTCATGCCGTTTTTCCAAAGATTGATTTGAAATTTGTAAGGGCTTTTAACGTGAAACTGTTTTATTTTAGACGAAAATTCCTGTTTCAAACTTGGACGGGAAACACATCATTTAAATTAAACAACTAGATTAAATATTAAATAGTATATGGACCTTACATGAACAATGTTTTGCTTACATTTAGTTTTAAAAAAATATATAAATTAGCTTTAAAATGAACATAATAAAATGAATAAAAAAATAATTTATAAATAATTCTGAATCATATTTTCATTGCAATCGTTTTTCCCTCTCTCTGATTTATATGTATATATAATACATTGGCCAATGAATTAGAAACCTAAGATCAATATTTTATTGGACCACCTTTTGCTCGAAAAAGTGCTTTCATTCCTTTGGACATCGAGTCTGCATGCTTTTAGAGTGCATTTACGTCTAGAGAATACCATACATTGGCTATGCAATTTCTTAGATACTGTAAATTAGATGGAAGAGGAGAGTGCTGTGGGATGCGTCTTTCCACTATATCCCACACATTTTCTATGGGGTTAAGATCCGGGCTATGCGGTGGCCAGGGAAGGTATTGGATGTCAGACTGATGTTCAACAAATGAATTTTGAACACTTCTTTGCCTTCCCGACACCACTGCAAACGAAATCTTGCATGTGGGCAGAAATGAGTGGTATTGTCACAAGTACTCGACTATGCATTCCTATCCTTTGCAATTCTCTGCTCATGGTTAGAGCTGATATCTGTTGGGAAGAGCCTTGGTTGACGATCTGTGTCAGCTAAAGCCAATAAAGTCCCTGTTCTGCCGTAGATTTCGTCAGAGACAATGCCGATCACTGTGTTGGAAAACTGTTAGCTGGAACCGCAGTTACGGCTTCTAGAAAAGGACTGGGTTTTGAATCCATCTTTTGAAAACCTTTGATAGGGATCAGTGAGATATACCTTTGATAGGGCTTTGGAAAACTCAGTGAGATTTGCGGTCTTCGAAATGGGGGCCCCTGCTAAACGGGCGCCAATAATAAGCCCTCTTTAAAATGGTGAGAGATCTGTCTTTTTACCCATTTTACTGCATTCATCGTGAAAAGCATTCTTACACCTTAATTATACTAGCATTCTAACCACGTGTACCCACGTCATAAAAAAAAATTGCATGCTTTATCCCTAGAACTCATTCAAATAAAAATCTCAAATTCATTTGTCAGTGTGTGTATATATATCGGATTTATCTATAAAACGATTATCTTGTGTAATCAAAGATTACATAAAAAATAAATACCGAATACTTTTTCGCAAATGCAGGAGAAGTTCTGCTGTAGGATTTCTATATTTTCATAGCAATGACATTACGGTTATTTCATACTTCCAGAAGTGTTGAAAGGCGAAGACTCCCGAAAATATGATTTGGTTTATTTAATTAAGGTAAAGCATTCGAGAGCTATCTGCCTAAAGAAGAGCAGTGCCTCCGTGGAGGACTTTTTAATGGAAACTGGCTCGCATATACGTTACACGTGGGGAAAACCACGAAAGCGCCCATGCAGCCAGCTTGTTCACCGGGATTCAAACCCCGGAACGAACTACCAGTGTTCAGCGACTTTAACCGAAAATATGGATTACGTTAATTTACAAGTACATAAGGTATTACAATAAAATGTAAGAATTCAAGAAATTAGACTGAGCGTTGACTTAAAAAAATCAAAGTACTTTGTATTTCCAAAAGATGCAAACAAAAAACCAGAACATTTCTTTTAATTTCAAAATTAAATATGCACTTAATTTTTCTGTTGAAATCTTTGCAATGGCTTTTGAGCTGTTTATTCATTTAAAAGTAACGTCTCTTGCAATATTACTACCATATCGAAACACTGACATATTACTAAATAAAAGATTTCGCTTTTTACGAACAGTGATACTGAAAATACGCTACTTACGTATTAGCGCAACCACATGGCGCAGTTTGGCAATTTCTTTTACAGAAGGAAAACTGATTAGGGGAATTTCCGGACTGCAACTTGCAATGCATATAGTTACCTAAAGAGCAATTATGAGAATGGCTGCCAGAATTTAGCTCCTTTTACTAAGGTGGTTGTGATAATACAGTAAGCATGGACTTTGCTTTTCTTTTTTTTTTCGAACTTTATTTATTGCGATCTACTAATTTTGTGATATTAAAATAAAACAACAGTAAGATATATTGCGATAAAACTGAAGAAGGGATGAGGGGGGTAATTTTCATTTTTAGGAGTACGCGAAGAAAAAAGATCAGAAGCCGCTACTATAAACACATTCCGCGCCATTTGACAGGATTTCGTTAATATCCTGATTAAATTTTATTCTTTTATTAGGCTTATAATAAGCCGGAAACACTTCACTCTGACGAAAAAGTAGTTTTGGACATATAAACAGAAATAAAGTTAAGTAATTAGAACTGAAATTTATGTTTGAAAATATATCGATTTTCGAGTTTCGAATGTGTTAAAAAATTTATGAAAATTCTAGTCGAAACAATAGCAGAGTTTTTTAGAAATAATGCTTGCTAGAAAAAGATTGTTGCTGTTGAGAAAACAAAAGAAGCCCCGTGTAAAAGGAAAAAATCAGCAAGATTTAACATTGAACAGTTACAAACATCACTCAGAATCTTTTGGTATGGAGTTTTCTACGTGATTACTTGCCCCCCCCCCCCACTAATCACGTTCGTGATCGTCGGTCGGAATTTGACATCTTTGAATTTTTTCGCTTTTCCAGAATTATTTTGCCTGGAACTGTATATTGCAATTAAGTGTTTGAATAATATCTGAAAAGGCTCAGATTTTAACTGACGCACAAAAATGTTTCTTAGTTTTTCTACACATTCTCTGAGCTCTCAGTCTGCCAGTCTGTTGTTACACTCGCTCCTCCCTCCTGCTAACCCTTTTCTTTTTGTCTTTTCAGCTTTATTATTTATGTTCATGTTCTTCGCGCTTATGCCGTATACAGTTCAACAGCAAAATTATAAAAAATTTAAAAGTAGCGTGAGTTTAGAGTTCTCGATGAAGTGCTGGCATGCATTTTTCTATTTTTTTCGATCTTTTCCCAATTCATCATATCAATGTTCAGTTTTCTTATTAAGATGACTTGCAAAATATTTTTTGATCTTTTTCCTATTAACGGTTTGTGTGTTAAATTTATCAATTAAATATCATGTTCTTCGAACTTACGCCACTTAAAATTCAGTTGAATAGCAAAATCGCAAAATGTTCAAAGGAAACAGATGCTTAGAATTTTCGACAGACAGTCTCTCGCTGAGGATAACATTGTTTTCATCCATACAATGTTGCCACTGCTCGCTTTCAAATCTTTGAGTTTGTTAAAAATTCATTAAATTTTTACAAAAAATGAAATACAAAATTCGAAGTTTAAAATTCAGGTTGAAAAGTGATTCAGACATTTAAAATGATACCCCACTAAAACCTGTTTCGAGATTAATAGCCCATTCGAGCTAACTCCCTTTTGTGCTAATAAAGAATTTAATGTTAATTAACAATAACAAACAACTAACTGATTATTGTTATTTTCAGAAAGAAATAGTAAATACGCTTAATACAAATGCGAGAATACACCGTGACGTCACAAACGTTTAATTCCCCCATCTGTGACATCACTAAGCTCGAGCTTCGCAATTTTGTTTGTGCAGCGTATTCTGAGCTTTAAACCAAACACTTTTTGTGTCATGCACATTCATATTTATTTTCTACTTTTGTTAAATATTAACTATTTCCTTGATATTTGATATTTTAATTTTATACAATAGAGTTTTAGAGACCTTTTTGAAAATTTTCATAGTTTACCACTGGTTGATTGTAAGAAACGACTTGACTAGAATAACACAGATTTTTTATTCGGATTACTTTTATTTCTTAAAATCAAATTAACAAACCAACCAATTTTTACGGAAGTATTGTAACGGCGAAAAATTTGGAGTATGATATTTCAACGAAAATATCCATTTTGACCGCTCTCGAATCCATTAAAACAATGTTTTTGCGTAACATCTGTACGTACGAACAGAATTAAATAACTCTTTTTTCCAAAACGGATTATAAAATGGATTCAGAAGAGATTTTATTCGCGACATCTGTACGTACTTACATTCGTCACGAAAAAATGCGTACATACGTATTTATCTCGCATAACTCGAAAAACAGCAACCTTAGAAAGTTCAAATTTTGTTTATGTAACATACAGTTGTGTACCTGCCTTTTCCGTTGCAATCGATCGCACCAAACGGATATATATATATATATATATATATATATATATTTCCTTCCCGTAACCCAGCTCGGTGAGCTCAGTATTTTGATTCTTTTATGATGGTAAATTGTTGATTTTTTGCTTAAAAGCAATTGAATTATGTTTTTCTTATGTTCCGGTTAGGTTTTTTATGCCTTTAGTTAATCTGCATACAATACTTGTAGAATTATCTACAGTTAAAAAGTTTAGGTTAAGTCTAACAAGGCCAATATTTGTTTACATTTGAAATGCTTAATCAGTTTGTGTACCAAGTTCAGTGTCTTTTTGCCGAATGGGACCAAAAGTAAATTTTCGGTTTTGTGCACCGAAAAATCTGTCTTCGCGCCAGCTGGCCAAGTAGCTTGTCTTTGCGCAGACACTGATTTTAATTGTAAAATATATATTGTTTATCTGTATTTGGTATTTTAAGTTTCTCTGCATTTTACCATTTTTATTGTTGTTGCTTTGAGTTTTCATTTATTTTTGCCTTGCCGCGAAGTAAGAAATGAATTCATTGAATGAGAAATATATCTCATAAAATTAAGTTTAAATGAAACACGGTTAAAAATGTGTATAATTTTCCGTACAAGGAAGTCGTGTGGCGTCTGCATCAGATATATAATTTAAAAATCACGAATCAAAATCAATTAATAAATGCTGTTTCATTCAACGAGATTTCATTCAATAGTATTCAACCAGAAATTATTATACTGAAGCAGAAGAAATCTCACGTTAAAGAGCAACAGTTTGAGAAAAACACTCCGAACAAAATCTTCGAATCAATGAAACGTATGCGGCATGGAGTATCATTGTATAAGAAAACTTTGATAATGGAATTTCAAGAATTCAGATTTTCAGAAAACATTAATCGCATTTCAGTATATTTGCTACTACTGTATTCTGAGTTTATAAACAATTTTCACCTTCTTCCATGAGTGGAAGCAAAAAATCGCTGAGTGGTTAGCAGTACGTCCAAGCTGGCAACTGAAGGATCTATGTTTCAAATACTGTAGACTGCCCCGTTTAATTTTCATACTCTCAACTTTCGAAAAGCGTCGTCTTGACTAGAAAATAGTTGGTGAGTCTGACTGTTGTACCTAAGGCTGCGTTCACACGGGAGCACGTTGCCCAGTTTCGAATCGCGGATAAGGCATGGATATAATCTGTCCGTTCCTTCATTGAAGGCAACGGTATTAGGTGTCTCCGTAATAAAAAGACCACCGCTTTCAGCCTCATTATTGTTCAACTCCTATAAACGACTAGAGCCCACCGGGAAGGGGAGGCAGGGAACTTTCAAAAAGCAAAATTATTTCTACAATAGGATCCTAGCTACGTGGTAACAATCATTCGTTGCTACTTGGATTTTATCTACTGAGTATCGTGTCTCCCTCTCAAATCGGGTTTAACTGGACAAGAATGCAAGGGATTTTTGCATTTTCTTGCAATTAAGATTGACTTAAAATCATTAATTAATTAAGTTAAATTATAATTAAACTGCCAGATAATGAATTTAAAATTGAAACTTGATGGAACTGTAAAAAATGTAAATCAAAAACAAATCAAGTGTAAGGTAAGAATTAGCCTATGTTTTGAGTTGGAAAAGTACAACTAAGTAAAAATAAATGCATAAACACAATTTATAAATACTTTGAAAGCTGTTTTATCACTGTGAAGCTCAAACCTTTTTCAAATAAGCTTGTTATATATGTCCGTGCGTGTGTGTGTGCGTATGTCCGTGCTTGTGTGTGCGCGTGTGCGGGCCGGTGTGTGTGTGTGTCCGAATATGCGCATCTGGAAGCCCGAATTTGGAATTTGTTTTATTATCTATTTCATATTTTGTAAAATTTTAACGAATTTTCGATGAACAAGCAATTATTTTGCGATATTGCTGTTGAACTGAATTTTATGGTTTAAGTGCGAAGAACATTATATTAAATAAATAAAGGTAACACACAAAACGTTAAAAACTCCCCTTTGGGCATAATTTAAAATCTAAAACCTTTCAGTTTTTTTTTGTTTTTTTTTATCGGTATAATCCAAATACGCGAATTTAAAGTCCCCCCCCCCGTCTGCCAGGCTATGGGGCAGAAGAGTGCGCGAATAAAGTTTCTTCTTCCGAAGAAGACCCTTCCTTTCAAAAAACTGAGACTTACTATCTAATTTTACTTTTCGAAGCCAAAAGCAGCCAACAGGAAAAGAAAATGGAGAAATAGGATTATGTATCAAAAGAATAAGTAAAGAATATCTTGTGAGGTTCCATCCTTTTATTTAAGAGTTAAATGTGGGGAACCTCTTACACCGATAAGCGAATAATCGCTTGAATGTGTGAACAGAGACGTAAGACTCAAGAAGGGTTAATTACCCTTTATTACTCAAAATATGGATTAACACAGTCGGCTCCTATCTCAGAGCGTACAGCAAAGCCTCCACTTGGGCTTGAACTCAAGTAATAAGAATTAAAGCTTAACAAATGCTTAGCTAAAAAGATATAGCCGAAGCTCCCAAGATTCTAAATAGTTGGCCCCTAAATCTCAATTAAGTAGGCGAAGCTATCAAAGCCTGAAGTACGGCCGAGCGTAGTAATAGATTAGAGAGATGTAGCCCAAAGGCAAACGCGCGCTAGTCAGAAACTCTGGCTCTCCAACGAAGTCAGTGAAACTTCGACTTAATACTATTCTTACTCATTTGCATTAAAAGCGATTCTGGTAACACATTCTATTAGGAAATTGTAAGCTGAAAAATAGAAAGGAAGGAAAGTAGTTTTAACGCAAGATAGCTCTTAAAAACTTAAAATAAACCTTACACTCTAATAAGAATTAATTATTCTTATTCAATATTCTTTACTTGTTCTTATTAGATATCCTTTACTAATATTAGTTCTTTACTCTTTCTTCTAATTATTCTTATAAGATATGCTTTACTTGTAATTAAGACTAATTATTACCTAATAAGATTAGATAAGGAATATCTAATCTTAAGCAGGCTAATTACTTGAAGTAGTTAGCCTGCTTAAGATAATAGTAAACACACATATTAGCATCGGAAACACATTTCATTAATTACAATACTAGAGAGAATATTGTTATAACAGTATTATAAATTAGTTAAATGTAAAACATGCGAATTATCTTTCTTATAAATTACATCTGTTAATGCTATTATTGATTTAATATCTTTCTGTGATAATAATAGTCATGGTGTCTAAACTAGACCGGAAAATTTAATTTAGTTAAGGGTACTAAAATATAGTTCCGGAATAAACATGTTAAAGGATAGTACTTTCATGAAAATTCCTGCGCAAACATGTTCCGCAAATTAGACGGACAGTTATTCCATAATTTATTGATATCATCCGTATAGAGTCTGTGTTTTTAGAAAAACATGCGTATAATTTGCATCAAGGTATCAGTCATAGAAACCGAGTTTATTTCTTTATCTACTATTTTCTTATTAATGGGATTCCTAAAGCGATATGCTCATGTAAAAGTGAAAATTACCAATGATTAAAACTTTGTAGTATATTTAAAGATTAAATTTTAAAAATATTTTTACTTCGTAAACTGAAGTTTTTTCGATGCAATTTTCCATATTAAATATGTATAAGAAAGAAAGAGCTGGGGTACCGCTGGGATTTGAAATTCGGGTCGAATTTCCAATGTTTAGTGACATTAGCGCCTGGTTGTACGATCTCTTGAAATTAGGCTGATCAGATGCTATATGTTGAAAAATATGTTAAAGAAAAGATCAGATACAATATTCGTAAATATAAGAGCATGCTGAATTGCATGTTTAGTAAATGATTTAAATTCATCTGAATGTCATTATGAAATATTAGGAGTATAACATAAAAGCATCAGTGAAGAAGGAAATAGCAATTTAAATCCTTGTAATCTAAATGTGTAGCATTAGAAGTATTTACTGTTAATTGCAATAATGCCGCAAAATTTTATAAGAATTATAACTGAGGTATATTATAAATCAGGAAACAACGTGCTTTAGCGATCATTTTTCTTTACAAATAATTTGAAGCAAATAATTTTATAAATAATTAAACCTGATGATATTAATTTTACAAATAATTAAACCTGAAACTAGATTGGAAAATAAGCTCCATATTCAAGATTAATCTGAATAAAAGTGTTAGAAACATTTTTTTAACTGGAATTATGACGCAAGAGTTTATGAAAATTATCATTTAAATATAAGTTGGCATAAATACAATGCAACAATATACAAATTCTAGATACATAAAAACTTGAATACCATACAAAAAAAAAGAAAGAAATGGATGAAGAGGAAGTTGAAATCCCAAGATATGAATAAAGGGTGTTCGAAAATCAAAGGAAAAGAAAAGTGAAATACGGTTATAGTAATTGAAAAACAGAATAAATAAACATTTAAACGTTTCTACTATTAAAATATAGAATTTGTAAGAAAATTAAATAACTTTAACTCCAATGATTAAAAAGGGAAAGCTTAATAAGGTATTTATTACAATAATATTGGTGTGAAATTAGAATCGCTTAACAAACCTTATTTTTATATTTAATCAAGATAATTTTTTTAATTAAATTAGAACTACTTACCTAAAATAGTAAATTTGAAAATTAAAACTCTTGTAGACTATCTAAGATATTTGTTAATATTTAAACAGGAAAACTGAATTATTAAGGTGACCGCAAATCCGATATTTAATAGATTGATTTATATTACCAAATTTACCATTTTAGGTAAGTAGTTCTAATTTAATTTAAAAAATTATCTTGATTAAATATAAAAATAAGGTTTGTTAAGCGATTCTAA
>KK113346.1:0-47283 GCA_000611955.2 Stegodyphus mimosarum | reverse complement strand
GCTACGTCAAAAAAAAAAATAATAATAATAACATGCATACATTTATGCAGATTTTTCATTTTTTAAATTTTAATGCAGAGCGATAACATTTAGTGGCAACAATTTGAAAAGTGAATCGGGCATTCAGAGTGAATGAACGCAAAATCGCAAAACGAAAGTAATAGTCCTTCGGGACTAAATCCCTTTGGACTAAAAAGGTAGCACACAAAACATTAGAAAAACGCGCCTTTGGACGTAATTTAAAATCTGAAATCTTTCAGATTTTTTTTTATTATATTTATTTAAATTTCTTAAGATATACGTGAATTTACCTTTTGGCGCGTTTTGAAATTTCGCGTATTTATTCTAAGCAATAATAACGAAAATGTGGTTTACGCACTTAGTTAAAATTATTTGAAAGTAGGAACGATGACTTAATTTTCGCTCGTGGACAATGAAAAAAAGGAAAGGAAAATAGGTTACTATAAATTAAGAAGTTCGCTAAGTGAATTATTCTTCGCTCAAACTGAAAAAAAAATGCGTTAAGATAAATTTTTAAATTTCTACGTAAATTTCTCGCCAAAAATTATCTTCTAAATGGCCTAAATTATCTCGAATCTCCCTCTCTCTATATATAATTGTTTTAAACAAATGTCAGATGCAAATGTGAGAAGTAAAACTGAACCCTTAATTTTTTCACAAGATATTCTACGGATCTAAACACAAATGCAAGACAATTAACACTGTAATATGCAAATTATGCGTTCAAAAGTAATTTATCTACTGGAGTTATGATACTAGAGATAATATTAACCTTTTAAATGCTTTACATTCCACTGCGTAAAACTCAAATGCTTATGATAATACAATATACATTCATCAAAATTTGCAAAGTGAATTAAAAAGTACGCATTCCAAGGTAAATTAAATTTTAAAACAACATATATATG
This sequence comes from Stegodyphus mimosarum, assembly GCA_000611955.2. NCBI lineage: Eukaryota > Metazoa > Arthropoda > Arachnida > Araneae > Eresidae > Stegodyphus > Stegodyphus mimosarum. The sequence continues at coordinate 46,354 of KK113346.1, read as the reverse complement.
CTCATAACTAAACATTCCTATAACAACAGTTAAAATGTAAGATACTGGGGATTTCAAGCCTTTCCCTTCTACACGTTCAACAGAAAGATTTTTCAGTTCTTATACAACTAATGTTTTACACAAACGGAAAATTCTAACATTTAAAACATTCAAGACGTCTTAGAAATGATATGACAAAATATCAGCTAACCTTAGAACCTTCCGAATTATAGTAATTCTTTTCTTTTACAGATTTAGTTATATAAGCTTAATTTCAGCACAACATATTAACATTTCAGATATTAAAAAATCTAGTAACACAGATTCAAATTCTAAAATTTGTGCTTTCTTATTGTAAACATAAAACCAAACAATACATTTCTTTAAGCTTTACAGAAAACAAAGTCGACTTAAAACAGTTATGTGAACTTGTATAAAGTAAATTATAGAAACAACTTGATTTAAATTACTTCACTGCCTCAATATAAAAAAACCAAGGTACTTACCTGGATTGTAGACTTGATACACAGGTTGATGATTGGAAAAAAAAAGGATGCTGTCATAAACTGATTAATTGCAACTTAAGATTTATATATATGATGATGATCCCGACACTTATATCACTTTTATCACTACACACTACAAACAGCACTTCACTTTCGGACACTGATGATCCCACCAGAGGCTGATGATCTTCGGACTGGATTTTTGAAACCTGACAGTCTACTACTAACACGGATGAAATTTTCTTTTTACACTTCTCTACATAGGAGTAACTTCGGACACGAGATGGTCGCACGAAATTAAAAAAAAATGCTGATGATTTTCTGCACGATGGCAGTCCCACAACCCGAGCTGAATTCAGAAGACTGGCGTTCTTTTATATCAGGACTGACATCCGTAAACTTCCTTCGTGAATTTCCTATCCACACCGCCTAAAGATGAGCTGTATTCAGGAGACTGGAGTTCCTTTTTATCCGGACTGACGTCCGTAACTTTTTCGTGGATTACCGATCCACACAGCTTAACGATGAGCCGTATTCAGGAGACTGACGTTCCTTTTTATCCGGACTGACGTCCGTAAATTTTCCGTGGATTTCCGATTGCACCTGCTGCCACCATTTTTATACATAGCCGTAACGTAAGAGCATCCGTGATGGATGAATAATCAGACCGGAAATCTTTTTAATATTTATTTTAAAACTTAATAAAGGTTTCTTGAGAAATAAAAGTAAAACATCATTACAGTACAGCCATACATACAAAACTACCGCTTGATGCGGCTCTGAACAGTCGCGTGGCGCGACTTACCTACAGCAGCATCTAAACAAAAAGTTTCTCACTAAAAACCTCCTTTTATGTTGAATTCGGGGGTTCCTTACGAGTTTTTTATGTGAAAATTACTTCCCGGTCATTTAGTGAACACTGGATGATAGTTCGCACGGAACCCACACAAAAGATGCCCTTAACACACTTCCCTAGTTAATTTACCTGAAGATTAGTTCTCTTGAAAAGAGGAAGTTTTCTAATTTAAAACGGACATTCCCTCACCTGAAGATCGTTACAGTACATACAAATAAATTCATTTTTAATGGTAAGTTCTGTGATTGCAATATAATGCCTTCCTTTGAACACACGACTACGTTACCACAATCTCCTTCTTTACAGTCGTCCCAAGAAGAGTTTTGCTTTCTAGTTGACTAAAGTGATGTGCCACAAAACATTGTTTCCCATAGTATCAAACAACTCGCCAAGAGCTATATTTAAGAGTACTTCCAGATGTACCAGTGCATATATATGTGGGATAATCACTTCAGATGTTAAACAAAACAAAATGCGGTAATAATCTTTTCTTAGATCCCATCGAGTCACATTATATACCACGTTATTCAACAAAACATTTAAAAAGCATAATGTTATTTCACTGCGAAGAATTTACACAACAGCATTGTAAATTCTTAAAATTATATATTTTTTCTTAATTCAGTGCTCGCAATAAATGCAAGAAGGCCTAAACTCGGTAATTTTAGCAACTGAGCATAATTAGCCGACCGTATAAGACTGCTCGAAAACTGATAGTTCGTTCTCGGGATTAGATTTCCCGGACAAGATAGCTTCATGGACATTTTCGCAGATTTTTACGTCTGTGATATTATATGAATCTGTTTCTTTTGGAAAGTCCTACACAGAGGTATACATCCCTTTTCACATATTCTTCGCTGCTAACTAAGCAAGAAATTATAGAACTTATCGGAATTCGGGGAAGTTAAAGAACATACAGTAATTGTTCAAGTCATCTGTTCTGAACTCAAATTAGAGTTAAAAAATAAAATATCTATAGATATTAAGGACCTCACAACTCGCAAAATTAATTTCATACGAGACACATGGAAATTTCTTGAAACTTTAGTTCAGGAAATAAGTTTTAAAGTGGAAAAATTAGGGAAAATATTTCTACGTAGAGATTTTGTATTTAAAAATTATATTAGAAATGAGAAGGATTTATTTTCTCAACTAAGATGCTTACCCCAAACTTCAAATTCAATGATAAAATGTGTGGTAATTATGTGGTTTATAAACCAGAAGTGTAGAATTTAGTACCGGCAGAGTCCATACTTATGACTTCAGATTACAGACCTATTTAATAAAAACTGACTTCATAACAGTGACTTTTAACATAATTGATAGCTTTAAGACTATTCTTTTGGAACGCAAATTAACTAGTGACAGCTGTTACAGGCTATTACTTTTCTAAAAGATCATTATTCATAATCGAATCTAAGTTTCTCTTCAATCTCAGATTAAAATAGATATTAAAAGGTATATTGGAGCACTGGGGCGAACACTTATTTTGAATCAATCATGAAGGTAATTCACTGATAAAAGTTGCGTGCAATCAATATTCTCCTTCCCCCTCCATGATGGATGTGCGTGACTTGGCTGTTATCAAAGAATTATAACTAAATAAAATCTTGACGTTCGAATTATCTGCTGTATTTCCTTTATAAAATTTCCGAAAAATTTAAATTTCAGACTATCTTAATTTCTTAGGTGGTGCATTTTACAATAACACTGCGAATAAGATCTATTTATTTTACAAAAATGTTTACTTTCATATCTTTTTCGCAAGTGCATTAACCGATAACCGTTAAATGTCTCATAACCGACAATATTAAAATAACGGTACTTTTGAAAGTCAATATTTAAATCCGAAATTTAAGGCTATGAGATAGAAAGTATGTAATGAGCTAACCATTTGAAGACTTAAATGAGGAAAACACTTGTCTTATGTTTCTGCCGCGCAACATAACAACCCTTCCAACCAAAGAACAATCCAGAATGTAAAAACGAACTACCGATCTGGTTTTCGCGCCGATGTGCGAACTTAGTAGTTTCCAAAAACTTTTAAAAACAATGCACCTTGAAAAACACCGTACAGCGTACTCGATTATCCGGGCTAATACCGGGGAAGCAGATCACGGATAATTCAAGTTATCAATTTTGATGCACCGGCAATGTATGAACCTCCGGCATTCTATAAAACACCTAGGCATTTGACAGAATGGCGTTTTTAGGTAAAATATGAAACATGAGAATTATTACGTACTTTACCTAAGCATTGTATATAACACCTGTGCATTTTACAGAATGACAGACGCGTTTTAGGCAAACTTTGAGAAAAGGGTTATGATAAGGTATTATTAAAAAAACGTTCATTTCTGAAAAATACAAATATTATTTTGAAAAAATAATGAAAGACTGCCATTAAAAAGCTTTTATTCTAAATACGTAAACAAAAAACAACAACAACAACAAAAAAAAAAAGTAGTGAGATGATCTTGATACACCATGATAAATTCGTATTTCCTATCTGACTGGAAATCAATAAGATCTATCTGACGATGGGAACTAAATTCGAAAAAACAATAGGTTTCACAATGCTGCCCTTTTTCGTTTTTTCTGGCGGAGTTCACAAAGATGGATGTACAGTTCAATATCATTCTGTGGTATTTGGTTTAAAGTTCCTTCAACATTCTATCACATGTTCCGTGCCCAACAGCCAAATGAATTTCATGAACTACATGAAATAACTGACGCCTTCTTCAACAGGATAAATGAGTTTACGTTTCTTTTCTACAAACATCACATCATGGAGATTCATCAACCAATAATCCCAGTTTCCCCATCTTAGAAGTCATTTGTCTTTTTTACATCATGTATTAATTTCTGGTACGCAGTTTCGTTTACTCGAAAACAATCGCAGATTCTATTAAATTCTATTAAATGCCCATATTTTTGACGATAACGTATGCATTTAGTTCTTTAAAAAAAAAAAAAATCAGTAAATTTATTTTTGAGAACGTGTAAATATCTGTCGAATTTCGCTGTGTATTTTTGGAAACACTATTATTTTATTCGAATCCCCTTTTGTAGACGAAGTCCAATAGTGTTTCAACAGAAATCATTGCTGTCTCGGAACTGGCGTAATGGAATTTTCAGGATCTTTTTCGTTTGTATTTTCAGTATCATTCCCTGCCTCTTTTTTTCTTGTGACATTTGAAACGATATCCGCATCACTGAAGTCTGGCTCACTCGAGCAGCTATCGAACCATTCCTCGATTTTTCACGATCAATATTTTCGAAGAATTTTAAGATTTAATATTTTTTGGCTAATATTTTTAAAAAATATGTTAAAATAATACCTTTAGTCATTACCTCATCTGCCAGACTGGAACGATGTGGATGACAGAATGGCAAAACCTCGTGTTCTCAGACGAGTCACGCTTCTGTTTATCCAGTGACAGTTGCTGCATACGTGTACAGTGTCAACGTGGAGACAGATCTAAATCCGGCAATAACTGTGGAACACCCCACCGCACAACAACGTGGCATAATGGTTTGGGGCGCTATTGTCTATGATTCCAGGTCACCTCTAGTTCGTATTCAGGACACTACGACGGCCCAACGATACTTGGATAATGTACTGCGGCCAGTGGCAATCCCCTACCTTCAGGGGCTGCCTAATGCTCAGGATAACGTACGACCACAAATAGCTCACATCTGCCAACATGCTCTGCAAGGTATACAGATGCTTCCCTGGTAACCGTACTCTCTTGACCTGTCACCAATCAAACATGCGTGGGATGTGATTGGATGCCGCCTGCAGACTCTGTCCCTGCGTCATTCAGAAGACAAACTGTGACAAATGGTTGAAAGGGAATGGAGAGCCATCCTTCAGGACACCATCCACACTCTTATTGACTCTATGCCTAGACGTGTTTCTTCGTGCATCACTGTCCACGGTGGTCCTACATCCTACTGAGCCGACACTGGTTTCGCCCTGTATTCTGACTATCATTTTGAAATAAAGATTACTTATTGCTGCTTGCTGTCTCTGCCTTTTTTCCAAATTTCATCCCTTTCTGACCACTCCTTCTTGGTGTTGCATTTTCAATGTCCAGCAGTGTAATTATGAGAGTGACCACATATCTGCAGGACTTGTGTAAAGCCCTTAAATGAAAAAATAATTTTAAAAAAATGTTTTTATACTTGAAATCTACTATTTATCTGAATCATTTTTCAATTTTATCTACAAAATCATCTTTCAAATAAAGCCTAATTAGAAGATAAGAGAATCAAAATAATGGCAAAAATTTTATTCCTAAAATGGCAGCATGAAAGTTTGATAAATTTAAGGAAAGCTTGATAAACTTTCATTTAAATTTCAAATTTAGAAAATGAAAGAATTTTTAGCCCACGAACAAGTGCTTTAGGTTATAAGAAAGTAAGTATTTTAAGAAATCCAGAACTTCAAAATATTAATTTCTAGCATTAGCAGAGCTATCAGAAAATGAATAGCATTTTTAAAAGAAACTTTAGGAATATAAAGTATCACTTCTAGTTATTGCTGCTATGTGATTAATGATCGATACTACCAAAAACTAAATGAAATCAAGTTCTGAATTAATTTTAAAAACTAGACATGAACTTGTAAAAGGTTAAAATTAAAACAATGTTTAAAGAATGTGCACAAAATTAACTATGCAAATAAGCAAAGACAATTTGTAAGGCAAAATTTTATTGTACAAGAATAACTGTACATGAAATTTTACAGATACAAATAGAAGTTAATACTTTTAAATATCTTCTTCTAATTTTAAATTACTAGTTAAATATGAATTTAAATAACATTAAAATGAAAATTCATTCTTAATACACTTTTTTCATAACATGAATGAACGGAAACAGAGAAAAATATTTTTAAACATGTCCTTCTGCATAAAATTATTGGTTAAATATGAATTAAAATACTAGATTAAAAAAAGCTTTTTAAAATTATTCCTTTTTTACCTCACTTATGTAGCATTTAAGCTTTGAAACTCTTCTGGAATTCATTCAATAAAATGCTTCTTATAATGAAACACTGTTTCTCAAATAATTACTCTTACAAAAACTGGACGTTAACTAAACATAAAAGAATTGAAATGCAAATTTCACAATTCATAGTTAATACCTATTTTTCTTTGTCTTGATCATATGAAAGCAAAATCTTAGAGCACTTAAAAATCATTTCATTAATCTCTTTCAAAAGTAATAAATTCTTCTTCTTCAATATTACAATTCAATTTATTACAAATTATTCATAAAATAGGGTTGTCCATTTCGATCTCTACGCCGTGTAAGGATCTCACAACCAGTTTCTGTGACAAGTAGTGTCTGTTCGAATTGTGCTGATCTCTGGCCATCCCGAGTTACAGCTGTCCACTCATCTGGCCACATTTCATCCACCCATGTGCCTATGAAGAGAAACTTTTAAATTCACTCTAAGCCACTATAGTAAAGCATCAATTTCAAATATATGCAATAATGTGCTAAACTTTAATAAGAGCCACTGAAATGTATTAGGTAGCTTAACCTTAAGGTAAAAGGATTACATAAACTGCAAATATTAAAATATATGATATGTACATTAGATTAGTTTCATAACAATCTGATACTTATCAGACATAGGATAACAAATAAATATGTACTTATTATCTTATGATTGATTATGACTTATTTATTTATATTTTGGTTTATGTATTTTTTCTCTCCTGCTCTTATATGATTCTATTCCACAGCAGAAGCATCATACATAAACATTTAACTTAGGATTCTTATCTTCAAAACTGTGAAATCATATAATGGATTAATTTTAAAATTATGAAATTGCTTATTTTCATAAATTTATAAAAAAAACTATATTTTTATTTATTATACTTTCAAAACTTTAAAAAAATGCAGTTAAAAGCTAAAAAAGACTATAAGCTACTTTACATCAGATTTTCAAAAGTTAGTTACTTAAGTCACATTAAAAATAATGATAATATGGAAAAGAAAGCATGATTTTCAAACAAAGCTGATTACTTAATTAAAAATATTTAAAACAACAAAATTATTTGTTATTTATTGCTTGGTTTGATACATTAAATGCTAACAATTTACAACTGATAAATGTGGTCATTAGTTCTGCAAAGAAAGCATAAATAACAAAAAAGAAGCTTTCAAAAAATTTAAAATATTTTCACATTTTGAATTTATAACATATTGAAAGAAGATAATTTATTTTCATTTTGGAAATCAAGATAATACAATAAAGTCCAAGATAATGATTTTGGCAATTCCGAATTTGGAATTTTTCCAAATACTAGATCATCAATTTAAATCTCATCAGATGAAACGTAGAAATTATAAAGCATGACCTTAAGACAAACAAAATTCATAAAAAATTTGTTTTCCTTATTAAACACTTGTTTCAATACAAGTTATTTAAATTGCTTTTTCATTTCTGTTAATACCTTCTTTTTAATTATATGGATACATATAATCTCTTGTTCAGTTACACAAAGTTCTATCGTTCAAAGACCGGCACCAGACATTTTGTGGCCCAGCGCAGCCTCTGTGGTTTTGAAATTCTGCTGCCAAGTACCTCCGTGAATTCTAAAATTTTTGCCGACCTTAAATTTTACATACCACTGCCTTTCCTAAATTTTTAAGATTTTGCCATTTGTTAATTTTTTTGCTTGGTGCTTTCCTAAATTCTGTCATTCAGATCAAGCATTGGATTTTATCTGAATAACAAATAAGTTATTCTCAATTCAAACAGTACTAAATGTTAAATGTACTAAATGTTACCTATGAATAAATTTTAAAAAATATACTTTTTACATATGAAAAGAAATTTTTGCTAAATCTCTTCTTGTCAACACACTTAACATTTCACAGCACAGTTGGCTGAAGCCTGTAATCATCGCAAAGCATAATGTCAACATGAAAGATTACCATGCTTTTTGGTATTCAAATACTAATATTTAAAAAGTAATATTGTTTAGAAGTAAGTGCAAGACATTTTTCAGGCTACGGTGTTGACAGACATGTGGTTATAAAAGTAAAAAATAATAAATAACTAGGGGACAAGCTCATCAGAAAAGCAGGCTGTGGCCAAAGCAAAATTTTATAATTGTTTTAGCTTTATGTTGGCTTGACTAACATCAGCATTTTTACAAAAATTTCATTAAAAAAAAAAACACTGTCAGAAAGCACAGAAGTGATGGAGAAATAAACAGGCAACATGATTCCATAAAAAATTTTACTATTTTACTCTACTTCTGTTTAGAAAAGACGGATGGTAATTTTTGAATTCCACCTCGTACGCACTTTGATGCAGCACGCCAAACAGCAATGAAGTTCAGCGAAAAAAAGCAACTTGCAGGGTACGAAAATTAGTGTTGTCAGAGTTTTTAATTAATATCTTGGCTGATTAAAGTTGCATGAAGATAAGAATGGTTGAAATGGTTTCCCACAATTTTTGGAACTCCGAGGTCCTCTCTCACAATTAAACTTCCCCACCGTACCAGAGGAGATGATGCTAGAAACAGACAGACAAATGCACACAGGTTTTAATAGTATTAATGATCCACCCAGTTGGCATCAGGATATAAGCTATTGAACACATGTAAAATTAATAATGTTTAAATATAGAATGCTTTAGTTTGAGATACATGCTAAGTAAAAAGGTGACTATGCAGCCAAATTATTGATCATACAGATTTATGTTATTAAATGATTGTTTCTTCAATATGGAAGTATTTTATTTAGTGCTAAAGTGAAACTAAGAATTGGAACTTTCTACAAGCTTTATTATGAAAAAATAAATATATCAAATCACAAATGTAAAATATATAAAAAAAATTCTGGAGGTCTGAATTTTAGATCACTCCAGATACTGGACACAGGATTTCAGACTTTGCACTGTACTAGTTTACTCTAATAAAATTTTTAGACTAGATTTCTTAAAATATCCTGGTAGAAACCACTGTAACAAGGAGGTTGGAAAATTTATAAATTCAAGAAAACAGATATAATTTGAATTTTTCCTATGATAATGGTTTAATTAAAAGACTTGCTTCAAAACTATTAACAGACTGTTGCAACATTAAATAATACTCTTCACACAGCTGATGCTAAGAGCAATAAATTTCTGAGCTAGAAAATGCTTTAGAATACAAAAAGATAATGCACAAAATTTAGACCTGAAAGTGATGGTAGATGAATTAGCTGTAATAAAAGCAGGAATTCTTTATTAACTGTTTATAATTTACTATTCAAATATGAAATATAAGCTAATACTTTTAAAATTATGAAAATTTATGAAAATAATGAATAATAATATGAGTAATTATATCATCATTGTTGTTTTAAAACTGCACACAGATCTGTATTTAACTTTTAAAATTAATATACTGACACAAATTATTAAAAAATTATTTGACAGGCTTTATTACATTTACATGTTCGGCTCAACTTTTCCCCAATAGATGGCATTAGTCGTCCACAAATAAAATGTTTATGTTTATGCTAAAGAGACGGACGAACTGGTGCCATAGGGGGGAGGGTAGGAGAGCGCTTGATGAATCGGAAGTGTTAAGACAGACTTTTTTACTCTTGTGTAAAATTATGAATAATGAAAGGCGATTTTCGCCAACTGTGATGCGTAGTAAATCTGTTCAATAAAGAAGGAAAGAGGGGTAAGTAATCCCCTTCATATTTTTAATTTCATTTCTTATTCATTTTTAAGTAACTGAACATTTTGAGAATATATATATGTATGAAATGGAAGTAACTTTTGTTTTCGAACCTGAGGACACAGCTCCACAACGGGTAATTGGGAGTTATTAGTGTCTAGTCATTACAAGTGGCGAGCCAGCCAGGATACTGTAGTTTTTATTTGAACATTTGCGATATTTATTTTGTTATTATATGAGAAAAATTTAGTATAGGAAATGGATAAGATATGTAAAAAACGCGGTCTGTTGAGAACTTCGTTTACAAAAATAGTTACGATTCTAAATGAAGAAATTGAAAAGGATAAAGCAGACCACGGGATTTTAAATGATAAATTCGCGAAACTAGAAAATTTAAATAGCGAATTAAACGAGTGTAACGAAGAAATTTTAAACATTCTATTAGAAGATGAGACAGTGACAGAGAGTGTATTAAATACCGAATCCGAAAAAGCGGAAGAATATTCTGATATATTTATTACTATCAGAAGATTAGTAAATCAGAAGTTAGGTATTAATGATTCGTTAGGTCAAGTTAAATCAGAATCATCCAGCGGAGATGATAAGAAAAAGAAAATGAAACTTCCGAAAATTGTCTTAAGGAAATTCGATGGTGAACTCTTGAATTATTTGCCTTTTTGGGCACAATTTAAAGAAATCCATGAAAACGAAGACTTAAATGATTGTGAAAAATTTCATTATTTATCACAATCTATGTTGCCGGGTAGTCGAGCTAAAGAGTTTATTGATAGTTATCCGATTACTAGCGAAAATTATGAAAAGGCAATTTCTGCATTAAGAAAAAGATTTGGCAATGTGGAACTGTTGACGGAAGTTTACGTAAGGGAATTATTGAAATTAGTAATACAGAATGTAGGAAATCAAAAGGAAAAGTTACCGCTTAGCAAATTGGTCGATAAGTTGGAAGCGCATTTAAGAGCATTGGAAACCATGGGCGTTAATCCCGATAATAACGCTCAGTGGCTTTTTCCACTTATCGAATCGTGCTTGTCTGAAGATCTTTTGAAGGCATGGCACAGGAGTTCAAGTAGGTCAGAAGACTCCGGAGTGGAAACATCTGACGAAGCATTCCACGCATCGAGCCAGACTATGCGTCTCGCGCAGCTGATGAAATTTTTACACAAGGAAGTAGAGAATGATGAGCGCGTGTTATTAGCTGGCAAAAGTTTTCGTAGCTTAAATTCTGCAGATTCAGCAAGGAATAAAATTAAGAAAAATGAGAAACGCGTTCCAACGACAGCGGGTTTTTTTGTGGGAAAAGAGGTTAAATGCGTCTTCTGCGACAAAATTCATGAAAGTAAAGATTGTCTAAAAGTACGTTCTTTACCTTTAAATGAAAAAATTGCTATAGTTAAAGAAAGAAGGTGTTGTCTAAAGTGTCTCCGCCCTGGTCATATGGCGAAATTTTGTAACAGTAAAATATGTTGTCATGTTTGTTCTAAAGATCACTTAGCGATGCTTTGTCCTCAGTTAGTACATCACAAGGATAGGGAAAAGGGAAGTGAGAAAACGGGTGATTCCCCCGAGGTGTTGCAGAGTACAATACCAAATGAGTGTTCCCCAGATATAGCTCTTATGACATTAGAAGTAAATATTATAGATGATGAAACAAAGAGGGTACGAGTGTTGTTAGATACCGGCTCTCAAAAACGTTATATCCTGAGTTCTACTGCCAAGGAGTTAAATTTGAAACCTGTTACCAATGAAAGTTTAACACATACTTTATTCGGAGGAGCCTACATTGAGGCAAAGCCTCATCAGAAATTCCATATTCGACTTTGTAGTCCAAATTCAAAAGAGATTCTTGAACTAGAATTTCTGGATCAAGAAATTATTTGTGGTAATGTTCCTCGTGTTCCCAAAAACTTACTGCTGACTGAACTTAAACAGAATAAAATTTGGTTATCCGATCTAGGGGCAGGTCCCACAAAAATCGAGTTATTAATAGGAAGTGATGTATATGGTCGACTTTTGACAGGAAGAATCAAGCAGTTGCAGGGAGGCCTTACGGCAGTAGAAACTAAATTAGGTTGGACAGTTTGTGGTCCGGTTGAGAATTCCGCCCAAACCGCTTTACCCGTGTACACACAAACCTTTAAAAGCAACTTAGTTATTGGGGAAATGAAAGTACAAGAGCTTTGGAAGTTGGAGACCATTGGAATTATGGATCCAGTGGAGACATTATCCAAGAAAAAAGAGGAAGAATTAGCTTATGAAATCTTCCTGGAAGAAGTAAAACAAAACGTTGATGGTCGTTACAGAGTGAGTCTTCCATGGGTTCATAATAATAGACCAGATATTCCTTCTAATCGACATATTGCGGAAAGGAGACTGCTGAGTACTACCAAGAAACTAAAGACTTTGAATAAATTGGATGATTATGATAAGGTTTTTTCAGAATGGTTAGAAGAAGGTGTGATAGAAGAAGTACCAAGAGAGAGAACAGACATAAAAGGGCACTTCCTTCCCCATCACCCTGTAATCAAAGTAAATAGTCTAACTACAAAAATTAGGCCGGTTTTCGACGCATCTTGTAAAATAGGTCGAAACCCGTCTCTCAACGACTGTCTTTTAAAGGGTCCGAATCTCATCGAACAAATACCAGCTATCCTGCTGAGGTTTATGGAAAAAGCTATAGGAGTTGTTTCGGACATAAAACGGGCTTTTCTACAAATAGAGGTTAAATCGGAAGACCGAGATTATTTAAGGTTTTTGTGGTGGAGAAATGAAAATCATATTCAAGAGTTTCAACACAGTAGAGTAGTATTTGGGGCTACCTGTAGTCCGTTTTTGTTGGGAGCCGTTATTCGTTACCATTTGTCTACCGTTTCGGAAGAATGGAAAAATTTTGCAGAAAAACTCTCTCAATCCTTTTATGTAGATAACTGTATTTCATCTGTAGAGAATGAAGCTGAGTTGAAGGACTTCATTGATAACGCTACCGAAATTATGATCAAAGCCAAAATGGATTTAAGGATGTGGGAATTTGGACCATACAGCGAAATCAGCTCTGAATTTTCGTTGACGTTTTCTGATACGGAAATTAATTGTTCAGTTCCTGTATTAGGTCTAATGTGGGACAAAGAAGATGACAGCTTAAGAATTAGTTCCAAAATAGAAATGAAAAGTTCTAAACCCTCAAAAAGAGAAATCTTATCAGTGACGCAGGGTATATTTGATCCTATTGGATTCCTTGTCCCTGCATTACTACCAGCTAAAATATTGATCCAGGAGGCTTGGATGCTGAAATCAGAATGGGATGCTCCTCTCCCAGACCATATCAGTCATAGTTTTTTGAAGTGGTACGACGATATTGAATTGCTACAGAATATAAAATTACCAAGAAGGGTAGGATTTGGAGCTCGAAATAGTTGGACACTGCATACATTTTGCGATGCGAGTAAGCACGCATACGCGACGGTGATTTATTTGAGATGCGAAGATGGAACGAAAGTTTCAGTGCAATTGCTCGGGGCTAAAAGCCGATTGTCACCGTTAAAGAAAATAACTATACCAAGGCTTGAACTTTTAGGTTGTGTTGTGGGAGCACGACTTTCTATAATGATTTTAGAAGCACTTGCTCTTTCTGATATCCCGGTATATTACTGGACAGACTCTACTACAGCACTAGCGTGGATACGAAGAAACGACGAATGGGGAACCTTCGTCGGAAACAGGGTTAGGGAAATCTGTAAATTAACAGATCCACATCAATGGCATTATATTCCAGGCGAGTTAAATGCTGCGGACCTCCCATCACGAGGATGTAGTCCGCGTCAACTGTTAGAATCGAGATGGTGGGAGGGACCAGAATGGTTGCATAAAGAGGAGGTATACTGGCCTGCATTAACGGGTCAGACAGATGAAGAAGCAGTAAGAGAAGAACGAAAGAAATGTGTCAGTTTGACCAGTCTCATTGTAACTTCAGAAACAAATAACTGGTACTGTAAGTTTTCTCAGTTTTCAAAGATTGTTCGAATTTTGGGCTGGATGATAAGATTTGTGAACAATGCTCGCAAACGGACAGTTTCGAGGAAAAATATCCTTTCAGTCATGGAAATTGAAAAGGCAGAAAAACATCTTTGGAAAGTTGTTCAACTTAATAGCTTTGGACAAATTGAAAATAGCTGTAAAGGTCTAGTGATCCTTAAGGACGACGAAGGGTTAATAAGAGTTAAAACAAAAATTATTGAAAGAGGGGAAGAATTTGATTTTCGCTACCCTATTCTGCTCCCCTCCAAAAGCCATTTAGTCACATGTTTAATAACAGAACTTCATAGAAAAAATTGCCATGCTGGAATGAACATTCTGGCAGCAAAATTAAGAGAGAAATATTTTGTAATCTCAGCTAGAAGAGCCATTAGAAGTGTTATAACCAAATGTATTATTTGTAAGAGATTTAATTCGAAAGCATACACGACTCCCCCAATCCATCTACCTTTGGACCGTGTTCGTGATGCAGCCACTTTTGAGGTCATTGGTATCGATCTCTGTGGACCACTGTTCTTAAAGAACAGATCTAAAGTATGGATCATCTTGTTTACTTGTGCTGTCTACAGAGCAGTGCATTTAGAACTAGTCGTATCTCTAAGCAAATACTTTTTTACAAGCGTTAAGACGATTTATTGCAGGACGAGGACGACCATCTACCATCTACACAAACAACGGCACCAATTTCGCAGGAGCGGACAGTGCATTGAAAAGTTTAAATTGGCATACAATACAACTTTCTACTACAGATGTGAAACCTCTGATTTGGAAGTTCATTCCCCCAGCCGCTGCTTGGTGGGGCGGTTGGTGGGAGCGACTTATTCGATCTGTCAAATCACTTCTGTTACGAGTATTAGGAAACTCTTCTGTGAAATACGAAGAATTATCGACCATTTTATGCGATGTGGAGGCACAAATCAACAGTAGGCCTCTTACATATATTTCGGATAGTTCATGTGATCTCGTGCCACTTACCCCGTCCATGTTTCTACAGGACATTTCAGATATAGGAATACCTGATCTTGACACAATTGATCGAGAAAAACTTCAATTACGATTCACACATTGTCAAAAGTTGCGTGATGAATTAAGAACTCGTTTCCGGAAAGAATACCTGGGCCAGCTAGTTCAGAGGGCCGGTGAGAAGAGTCGATCTCTAAAAATCGGTGACGTAGTACTGGTTGGCCAAGATAATGTTAAACGGCAGCATTGGCCTTTGGCCAGAGTGGAAAAGATTTTCCCCAGCAGAGATGGTTGCCCTCGGGTAGCACAAGTAAAAACGAAAATCGGAATTTTGGTGCGTCCTATAAGGAAACTGTACCCATTAGAGATTTCAGAAGAAGATCCGATTGTGCAGGCCATTCCTGAAAGACTTTCTATATTTGGCCGACGAATAAAGACTGTGCAAAGACTAAATTTATCCAAATACTAAAACACTGAACTCTAGACTTTTTAAACATTTTCTTCATTTTTTCATATATTGTTGTTGCTACTGGAAAAGGTTTTATGTATACTTATTAATTTTCTTTAAATTTTGTATCTTTTCATATAGATAGGAGGGGATTGCTAATTTTCCAGGTTCCATGTTGTAAGTAATTGTATAATGCAATGGTAAGTTGAGTTTTTGATATCTCACTTTGTAATTGATTTGTTACCACTAAATCAATGGTGGGAGGATATTACATTTACATGTTCGGCTCAACTTTTCCCCAATAGATGGCATTAGTCGTCCACAAATAAAATGTTTATGTTTATGCTAAAGAGACGGACGAACTGGTGCCATAGGGGGGAGGGTAGGAGAGCGCTTGATGAATCGGAAGTGTTAAGACAGACTTTTTTACTCTTGTGTAAAATTATGAATAATGAAAGGCGATTTTCGCCAACTGTGATGCGTAGTAAATCTGTTCAATAAAGAAGGAAAGAGGGGTAAGTAATCCCCTTCATATTTTTTATTTCATTTCTTATTCATTTTTAAGTAACTGAACATTTTGAGAATATATATATGTATGAAATGGAAGTAACTTTTGTTTTCGAACCTGAGGACACAGCTCCACAACGGGTAATTGGGAGTTATTAGTGTCTAGTCATAACAGGCTTTGCCATAGTTGACTAAAGAAACAATAATATTTAAGTGGGGCAACAAAGCAAGATAGCCTTGGCCTTGCCTTAGCATGCATACATATTTACAAGTAAACACCCTTAATTAGCGGAAAACATGATCACGGGAAGGTGGAATTCTAACAAATTCTGTGAAAAAATAAGTCCTGAAAACGCACAATTTGTGTACTTTATAAAAATCCAAGAAAATTCCTCAAAAGGCAGAAATTAAACTAAAATAGTCCCTTAACAACTAAATAAGAAAAAAAGCCCTATATAATTAAAATAGTTTCAATAAACCCTTTTTTCTCCTTTTTTTTTGTTTCTGTTAGTTAAAAAAATGCCCATATGTTTTCTCTCAAAATAAAACTACACTTTAAATACCTTCAGAAATCATAGGCTCTATTGTAAAACAATGTCCAGGCTTCATTACTCCAATTGCTTTATTTTCTGCAAGGAAAATTAAAAGTGTAAGTCCATATTTAACTAAAAATCAATTAAACTTCCTCAAAAATTTTAACCTGTCATAATGTAATAATACTTACTGGCATAATGTGGAACACTTGGTGTAGTGTGAAATAACCTACAGGATTGGGTGGAAAGAAAAGAACTACATCAATTTCAAATACCTGTTTACTTTTTACAAAATATTATTATAAATAGACACACACTTTTAATACTATTATGAACTGTTTTAATTTTTATATAATATTATGATTAAGTTTTAATTGGCAACCAAACAAAGACACTGTGTATGTGAAAACAGGTGAACACTTTTTTTTAAAATTATAAAGCATCATTCAACTCAAACATTGTAACAGCAGCACAGAAATTTAAGGCAGCATTGTTGAAGGCAAATCTAGTGTGAAGTTAACAGACACCTGCACCATATTTCGAAGTCTCTCAGAGTGTAATTAACTGATTTCAGACCTTAAAAATAAAGGAGTCGTTTATGGTAACTTCAATATAAAATTAATATTTAACATTTTTAATAAATATTAATTTTCATGAATTACAGCAAATGAAAACTAACATATTTCCTCAACAATTTTAATGCTCAACATGATTTCAAACTAATTTAACTTCAGAAATTAAATATTTATATTCAAAAATTTCTCTTGCCAAAACAATTTTTCAGGCTTAAACAGATCTCAAAGTTTCACAGCATTTATAATGTCTCTGTTTTAATAGAACCTTTCAATGTCATGTAATTTATCTCTTAAACTAAATGCTATTTTATTAATATCATCTACTTTTAGAAATGTTTGTAAGAGTTAATCAAGAAAATAGTTCTTGAGTATTTTTATAACAGAACTAATTGCATCTGCAAGGCTTTCTGACCTCAATTCTTTTACTGCATTTTCTTAAAATCAACCTATATTAAAAATAATGAAAAAATTCATAGTTTTAGTTTGTTCAAATTTCAAAAGTCCCATACTAAAATACAAAAATCTCATTCAAATGCTACACGATAACAACTTTTAGTATACTAAACACATCAGGACACTATACAAATATCTTCTCAAAATTCCACAAAGTTCTTAAATGTGAATCTGAACAATAAAAATTTCCTCAAAAGTCTAATTCCTTTGAGATGACAATAATGGCCCATACTAATATTTGGCAAAGCAAAAACAAATGAAAAAGGAATAACCCTCATAACTAACAAAAAGTACTAAAAGTAATTTACCTGTATTTTAAGAATTTGGAGAATAAGTTCATTTGCTCATTAAATCAACATTTAAAAAGGGGACACATTTAAGCATTTAACAAAAAGACATACTTCATAGCAGAAAGAACAGTGATTTGCTTACATTACTCTTTTATTTCAAAAACAGTTAATGGGAAATAGAAGATTGATGGGCATGCAATTTGTGAGATTTAGCATATTTTTAATGGATAATTTAACAAAATTTATACATTCCACATTATATACAATGAAAATGCAAACTGCTGTAGATTAAAAAAAAATCCTAAATACTGTGAAATCAACTACTATCACTCTGTTATCCCATGCATTTTCTTCTCATTTTTACAATCCCTGCAGAAATTTTACTTTATTCTGAGTTAACTGTACAACAATCCAAATAGATAAAATCATTTGCATACAACATCCACATGAATCACATACTGAAATTGACAAACTAATACAATTTGCCACAAAAGTTTCCAAAGAAGCTCCCTAAAGAAAAACATACAACTATTATATACTTTTTTATGTACAGAAAAACATGTTATCAGACTACTTCATTTTTTGAATTTTATTTTCAGCAATGTTTTTGTATAACATGATGTAAATTTCATACTTAATTTCTTCCATAAATAAATATACTTATCAACATAATAAATTTTTAAAAACTTCTAATGTGATGAAATTTAATAATTTACATTTAATGTAATTATTAACACTGCATTTAAATTAAAATATACATACAGTACATACATACATGCCTGTGAAATGTTAGTTCTATTTTACCTCAATGTGATGCAATTTACCGAATGAGGTTTCATTACAATATAGTATTTTTAAATAAATCATATTCCTAAATGTTTTGCACTAATTTATTCATTTCCTATCTTTGCAGTTGGCTAACTATATAATAAATCAACATTCCAGTGTCACTATGCAGATATTTCTGCTTTTCAAATTACTCACAATGATTATATTTATTTCAGATTGGACAAACGAATGCATGTATGCATGCAGTATCTTCAATCCCAAGTGATTAACTTTAGAGAGGTATAATAATAAGCAGAACACTAAATTTTAAAAATCATTTAAGTTATTGAAGATGATTTGGGTAATCTGCAACAACTGAAGTTTATAATACAGTATGGTAGGCGATGACTGATAGTAATAAGATAATTGATACTAGTTCATTGAGTTCACCTCTTTTAGAAAAGAAAACGCATGGCTTAAAAAGAAAGCTAGCTAGCAGATTTATTAGATGGCTATTTTATAAACTCGGTGAATATTTCTGAAATTATTAAATAAACTTTATTATACATATATATTTTTTGGATAGAGATGTCTTGTTTTCATTAACATATAAAATCCTGCCTTGGCAAAACTTACAGATAAAAAGAATTGAGAGAATCTAGAAGCAACTTTTGCCAAATGCTACTATTAGGTAAAAAGCAAGACTTTTAACATTCCTTCTGCATAAGGACTTTGCATAGCCATTTGATGAAACATGAGGTCTTTATCTCTCAAATATAATCGGATTGTTATTAACTGAGCAATTTGAAAGTAAAGAATACAGCTGTAATCTTCATTGTATTTTATTAATGCATCTGATTTGATAAAAATTACAATTTACATAACAAATTAAGAAATTTTGTATACATTTGTTGTAATTAGTAAGAGATGTTTTTTGATGCCATATGTTGCATTACTGGTACAGTATAATTTTTAAAAATTTATATGATGTTTTGCATTTTAAAATTTTTATTAGTAAATACATCTCTGAAGTGTTACACTGTAATCAGAAATCTACAGATTTCAATATAGCTACATTATTCACAACTTAATATTTATAGTTAATGCATAATCTTTGTATTATTGTTATGGTGCCTATTACTCAAATGGCCCTAAGAGTCTTCTTGTTAATGGACTATATGCTAAAGTAACAACCCTATTTAGAATTCTTCAGTCTATTATTTCAGTTAATAAATTTCTGCCCATTTTAAATTTCATTGACAACTCTTCTTCAAAACCTTGAAACATCTTAACTCTTAATGGCTTAAAAAAATTGAACATTACAATTCAATTTCTCCATCACATAAAGTAAGCAAGATTACAAAGAAATTATGTTGAATAAATACAATAAATTTTTAAGCTTTTCCTTTACCAGAATAAGACAAAAATCTTAATTAAAAAGTTCAAGAACCTTTTCATTAATAAGAAAATTCTAATTTTTTTTCAACTATAATACGCTATTGTACTTCTGCATATATTTTAAGTCATATTTAATTTGGAGCCTTTTTGAACAACTGCAACTTTTTGAACACTTCTCAGTACAACATGTGTCTGTGAAATAGCAGCATTTACTTGCAGATTGTTGATTAATGTTATAATGGGAGTTGTGATTAATGATACAATAACAGTAAAAGAACAAAACTTTCTTCTAATCCGATAAGATTTTATCATCAGTGATAATAATATAAGGTAATAACAGCATCCTTTGAGGAAAAGTTCCTTTGGTTTAGTTTAGCTTTTAAAATTAATTCCTCTTTCAAGCTATCAGGTGTTAATTTTGTATGTCCTAATTTTAAGTTTTCAGGTGCACCACTTGAGCTATATGTGTTAAAGTTCTAAGCATTCTAAAAAAATAATACTTGATTTTATGTCTTCAATTTTTTGTTTTTATTTGAAAAAGCTTCATTATCCAAATATATCCCAAATAAGATTTGTTTCCTTCTTTAAAGCATTTTAACCACATGCACATATTTATTAAAATGAATAGCAAACCAAGAAACTTGCATAAAATATTTAATCAGTTTACCTATGGATTCCATGACCACAATAACTTCTGACAACAGAAAATCCATGAGCTTGAACATATTTCTGTATCACATTTCCAATTTCTCTGTACTTCTCACCAGGTTTAACTATAATAATCCAAAATATATAGTACATATGCATCTGTTGCAAATGCTAAGCAATTTTAATATAAAAGCACACCAAAACATGCAAAGTAACATTTTAAAACATATATCTATATACCTATCTCAATAGCTTTCATTAGAGATTCATACGTTACACGAACTAACTTTTTGCCAGCTTCATCAACATTTCCCACCAAAAATGTTTCATTCAAATCCCCGTGAAATCCACGGTGGTAGACTGTAATGTCAACTAGAATATAAAAATAACATATTTTTTTTAATATAAATCACCAAACATATTTTAGACAAGTGCTTATTACAGGGCTAGAAAAGACATGCCAAAAGACAAACTGATGATAAACAAGTCGCAATACGTTTACAGCATAATTAAAAGCTGCAGCATTACAAACTTCTTTATTTTCCTTCATCAATCTTTATATTTTAAAAAAATTACTTCCTCCTATTAAACCTACAGTATATTATATTTAAAGGCTGCAATATCCATATAAATGATAAAGCAATCACGCTAAAAATTTTAAGCTTGAGATAATACACATTATCAAGAGTACATATTTTAATAGGTGGAGGAGTTTTTTAATTTTACAAATGAAATGTTAAATTCTGTCTCAACTTAATACTGGCAGGCTAAAAGATGTATAAAGAATCTCAAAATATTTCTATACTGATTTATTAATGCCTCAAAGAAGTATTAACTTTTCAATTTGTGATAAAATTTTTACATTGCCAACTGGCAATTCATATGATCTTTCACTTATCTTCAAATAAAATTATTCAACACTACGTAATATATTAACTGCAAAATTTCTAACTCTAGTTCTTTTATACTTATTATCTAAATCAAGAATGAAATATAACAGCTAAGATCGCTTTATACCAATACATAGACATAAAACTTTTACGTATGTATGCATACAATACATTCCTTATTTTAATTTTCTTTCAACAGTAGTATTTTTTTTAAACCTGCTTACAACACTTCATGCTCAATAGGAAACTGAACAAATGAAACTGAAGTGTTTCTGAATCACAATTTAACCTTATTCGATAGAAAAATATTAGTTAAAAGGTTAAAAATTAATTATAATAAGTTACAACAACAAATATTACTTTTAAACAGAAGGAAAATACTAAAATTGTTCACCATTTTTTATTTTAAAAAATCGTGATATTTGCCCATTACCTGTCACCTGCCAAAAATATAATCTCCGATTTTGGCAAACATTCAATAATCCTAAAAATTGTTTTAGATTCTTTTCAAAATAAATTTTTTTTTTTTTTGGAGGGGAAGTGCAAACGTGAATTCCTTTTTTACTGCAATTACAACTTTAGACCAATCAGAGCAAATGCATATTTCCATCACATTATTTATATGGAAAGTTCTTGGGACAACACTTGCGCATTTCATGTTAATACTTTTATTGCATTTTATATGATGTCGTTACTAGACTTACTAACAAAATGAAACAGAAGGAATCCATTATTTCCAACCATGTGACATTGTGCAAAAAATCTGAGAGTTCAAATTCTTACGTAATGATACTGTACATGATGGAAGATATACAACTGAAACATAACATCAACAAAAACAATGAAAGTGTTAAAATAAAAACTGGAAATTAGATACAGAGATAATTTTCCTTCCATTCAGCACAATTCATACAGGGGTAGAGAAGACTGCACAGAATTTTGAAAGCAACTGCCAACACAGCCAGAGAGAAATAGAGAAAAAAATATTGCTTGAGCAAACTGCTGTTGTTAAAAATGTATTTTTATCACCAAAGGATATCAGTAGATGGTCAGTAGAATATCTGAAAGAATCAGCTAATATCCAAGTACTAAAATTTTTTAAGAGTAAACTTTTTTTTTTTTTCAATTTCATTGTATTCATTAAATACTTAGAAAGAAATTTCTTCTGAAGTATGCAGCATTTTCAGTAAGTGATACTGATGTCCGAATTTGAGCAAACCACTTGTTTCAAGCCTTGCATAGTTACATCTTGAGTAATTAAAATTGTCTTTGTCAAATAACTCTATAACTGTCTTTGTTAAATAATTCTATAACAACACAATGATAATTTAAGATAAAATGATAAAACAGCAAACTTCTGTTACAATTTAAAACTGCTATTTTTAACAGCTCACTTTAAGAATTCAATTTGATATTCCATATTCTGATTTTCTATGGGATTAATTCTTAACTTAGTATACTAATCATAACTATTCAGCAAAAACTTTCTTGGGCATTACATTGGAATTAGCAGAGAAATTTCTGAGAAAATGTTAAAAGGTACTTTTGCATCTTTTGTATTTCGAGCTATCTTGCTATTTTAACATCTATTTTTTCAAACTGTTATTATAATTCCATTTCTTTTAGTATTTAAAAAAATGCTACCAGGCACTTTTATGCAGGAGAACATGAAAGAAAATACAATATTTTAACAAAGTGGTAAAAAAAATATAATTTTTAACAATAAATCTAGAAACAGAAGAAAAGCACCCACTATTTAATATGTCTCCATCTTCAAGTGGTCTCATATCTGGTATCCCATGGCAGATAACTTCATTCACAGATCTTAAAATAGTTAACATGGTTACACTTCACTGGAAGTTCATCTTTTGTAAAGAAAAAATCACTTTTGAAGTAATGAAAATGGTTTTAATATTGATTTTTTCATAGAAAGAAGATAAAAAATAGTTTGCCACTTTCATAGTTTAACAGTCATAAAATGCTAGTTATAACTGAAGATACTTACGTGCAGCAAGATTTAGGAAAGCAGTAATAATTCAAGGGCGAAGGATAACAATCTCGATCTATGCAAGCCTAAAATAGAAATTTTTCTAAATAATTCAACATACATATATAATATTCAGAGACTATATTTGTAATTATAATACATATAACCAAGAAATTGAAAATAATGTAAGAAGTTAATAAATATAATAAATTTCACACCGTTTTTACAGAAGCATTTAAAGAAACTGCAACTCAGTCTCCCTGATTCACAACACAGTTATTTCACCTAGCTGCATCCTTGTGGATATGCTTTCTGGCATGGCTTTTAAAGAATTTTTATTGCCTCCATTATCTCATTAGCATCCATGAAATTCTTACTGCACTGATGTTCTTTCAAAAAAGAAAAAAAAAAAAAAAACCTGATGATAAGATTTACAAACTTTATTGAGAACATTTAAACACTTCATTCAGCTGGAAGCAGGCATTCTTGTCAAGTGACAAAATTCCTTAGCATTTAGAATGTAAACATCCTGTCATTATATCAAAACAAAATTTTGATAATATTTTTAAGGCCACTGACATCCCAAAAAATGATCAGCATAGCTTCTAAACATTTGCTGTGTCCTGAATTTTTTTTCGCTGAAGGCAATAGGTGCTTTCCCATCACCAATTGTCTCTCATTGTTGCTGTGTTCATGAATATTATGGAAGAATGGTTGCTACAGTCTCAAGGATGTAGGACTTCTACTTCCACCCCTATTTTGAGAAAGAGCTACCCGGGGTGGTGGTATGAGGGTCTCCTACCCCTCTCCCCTTCAACCAAATCACACATGAGGACGTCTGGCTCAGTATATATTTAGAGTGTTCCCATGCCGCAAAGACACTACACATTTACAAACATCCATGTATTCTCCAGAATTCGAACTCAGGCCCTTTGGTATCACAGTAGGCTCCCCTAACCACTATGGCCTCTGGGTGACTACTGTCTCTACCTTTCTGGTTCATAATAGTGCACCCAAAGCTTGTCTATTATTTCAATTCAATATGGAAAAAAATTTCATTCACAAGCATGATGATTCAAATTCTCATGACAAATTATGTGCCGTGTATGCTTGTGAATGTAGGGAGCTGTCACAGGCCACGTTCACATCAAAATTTATGAATTTTATTGTACATAAAATACATAACTATTGCTAATGTCATGATTTTAACACATGTACCAAAACTTAAACCAATGCTTGATTTTACAGCAGGCTCACATATTAAAAGTACAATCAGCTTATTTTTAATGAAGATAATTTATTTAAAACACATATTCTCGAACTATAGTCTATGAACTCTTAAAGCATTTTGAGTTTAGTCAAAAGTTCACAAATGATTTTTAAAGTTTGATTCCTTGTTTAATTTAATTATGGAAAATATAATAAAAATCCCATGCAAGTTACCACTTAAATGTAGAGTAAAATGCATATTACAGACTGTTTAATAAATGACTCTTTCTTGTTAACTGACTCTTTACTGTTTCAAAATTAATACTATATTTACATTAAATTTCAAGAAAAATATAAAAATCTAAACGTAACGTTTTTTCAAGATTAACTAATATACATGCATCCATGAACAAGATAAATGACAACAACAAAATTGAGGGGGGAAAAAGAAGAAAGAAAAGAGAAAAGAAACTTTTCCCACCTTTTTTGCTTTAAGTTTCAATTTCATTAAGCAAGATACAAATATGGCAATATTTCATGCAAGCAACTTGCACAATATTGATGAAAAGATTACCTTAGCTTAATATAATTTCTAAGCTCCCACAATGTTTAAATCAATGCTGTTATTTTATTTTATTAAAGTATAAAATTAAATTAAAAACACATACAAAGAACATTTCCCAGCTGCTGACTTTGCAAAACAAACCGAAAAATTTCATCCATTAATAACCTCTAAACAGCTTAAATTACATGTTTAATTCAGGTCAATAAGAGTAAATCTAATGTTTAATTCATGCACTAAGACTTTCCTTGAATTGACACATACAGTTAAAAAAATTTGATGTGATCAGCACATGACCCCTCACTAATTCCATATTAAGACATAGAACTAGTGAAATAGCAATTAACTTTAAGTAAACTATCAGTTCTGGTTGATCACTTGTAAATAAATTTTAATTTCTAATTAAAATTTATGGCTCAATATTAAATATAAACACTACCAATAACGGACAACGATAACTATACATGCTCATGCACACATCCATTCTCATGCTTTGACTTGAAAATATCACATTAATCGTAATATAGCTTCTTGTCATACAATGTTTAGAATACATAATTCAATGACTTACAATTACACAACATTTTAAAGCAGTGTATCTTCAGAATTCCCAACGCGGTATTAATTGTGTCATACATTTCTCCTTCAGGCTTTTTTCAGTTTATGATATCAGTGTCCAGTTTCTTTAATAACTAACTTTTCTATTTGTCATTTTAGCTTTACTTATTGCACACCACTTTCTTTGCACGTATACTACATAAAATTCAACAACAAAATCACAAAATCTTGAACTTGTTCTCATTGAATTTAGCATAATTCCAAGAATACTTTTAATGCTCATAAATGTAATATGCTGCCTCCAATCTTATATCTAAATTAAATATCAAATTTGGGAAGTTTTGAATTACTTTATTATATATTTTTTTACAAAAATCTGTTCACAGCTTAAGTAAAGTATACTCAATTGTTTATCAGTTTTATATACCATGCTATTCAAAATCTAAAATGTTGTTCTCACTGATGTAAAAGCCTCAAATACTAAAATTAAGAAGTTTTAATTATGAATTATAACAATGACTTACTTTATTATACATTGGCTATCATAAATTAAGGAAAAATCACAAAAATAGCGATAACTCCCTCAAAAATAAGCCCAACCGTGTAAAATTTGAATATGTTGCCAAGTAAGAGTAGCTGAGTAAAACTGCAATATGCAAATTAGTGGCGCTGCACTCGGAATACGTCTTCTGCGAGGAGAAGTCCATGTTTGAGAGCAAGCCCACATATTTCACTGTGACAGTAACATCAGAAATCTGAGATAGCCAATTCGTAACAATGACCTCCAGGCATCATTTACCTGCAGAACTACGATGGAGAGCCCTTGGCAGACTAGAGGCAGGACAACAGAAGTGGCCAGATGGCTAAATGTGAGTCCCTCTGTGGTTCATAGGCTTTGGAGGCAATTTTAAACCACAGATTTGGCATCTAGGAGGTTCAGCCAAGAACAGCCCACTGCTACGACGAGCGCCGATATTGATGAAATCTGACATTATGTGCATGCAAGAACAGAACTGCTACTCCGACTCTTCTTAGATCCTCCCTTGCTGCAGCCATCTGAAGGTTGGTGTCAACATCAACTGTGGGTAGGCTTCACGAAGGTGGTCTGTATATGAGGCATCCAGCCATTTGCATGCCGCTCACATCACGCCATACGATGGACCATTTGCAGTGAGCATGACAACATTCCACTGGCCGCCTGATCAATGGAGGGCTGTTTACGGATGAGTCCAGGTTTAGTCTAGAAAGTGATAGTAGGCATTACTTGATATGGTGAGAACCTGGAACTCGTTAACATCCTTCAAACATTTGTGAAAGAGATGCATACGGAAGAGGCAGTGTCTGTAGTTAGGGTGGCATCTCTTTGGGTGGACGCACAGACCTCCATGTCTTTCCAAGGGGAATCGTGAATGCTCAGGTTTATAGAGATGACATACTTGATGCTTATGTGTGCTCATATGCCGGGGCAATAGGTGATGCTTTCCTGTTACAGGACAACACAAGACCACACAGTTTTTTAGGAAACAATTGTGCGCATGAAGTGGCCAGCTCGATCCCCAGACTTGAATCCTATCAAGCACATTTGGGATGCTTGTTCAATATGTCAGCCCATATGCCTCTGCTATTGTCTTGTCTTGGATTTCTTCTGATGAAGGATAATGCGCGACTGCACAGAGCTCAGTTTGCTCAAGAATATCTTGAGGGTCACGGTACGGAGTGAATGGAAAAGATCAGATCAATCTGCAGACTGAATCTAATGCAGCCCCTTTGGGACTACCTTCGGAGGCAGGTTGCTGCTTTAAATGAGCTTGAACAAGGATTACTCCATGTCTGGTCGTTGCTTCCCATTTCACAGACCGATAACTTAGTTGACAAAATGGAATGTCGCTGACCCCAATGTACTGCAGCTAGAGGTGAATATATTCTTTATTACAGCACATTTTTATAATGTCACCATGACATTTTTCCTCAAAATATTTGTGATGTACTGTTTCTCCAGGATTGGATTTGTGTGCAAAGTGCAGAATTTTTTGTTGTAATTCATATTTGTGTTCAGTTTTAGTAATGCTCTATGTCACATTCATTAAAGAACTGTTTAGTGAACATATTCTCTAAATTTCTTGTTTCTATGTTGCTTCCTTATCATATTAAGACATAAAAAACATGCTGTTCCTTAACTTTTGGAGGGCAGTGTATATTACCTACCTTTCGTATATACAGTCAAGTACTGAAAATCCGCCGACCTGAAATCCGCATTACCTCTCAAAATATAAACATTGAATTTGTAGATTCCAGAAACCGCAGAATGAAGAATGAAATACCGAAGAAAAAATAGTTATCCAATAATGACGTCATAATTACCGAATAATAATGATTCTGTGTTAGTGGCAGAAAAAAAATCTTAGCCCAGAAGAGGTTTTTAATATGGATGATGTGTTCAGATGAGCCAACACTGGCATATCAGATAACTGATGATGAAATCATTGGCTCTGTTTTGAACTCGCCGCAGCAAGAAACGATTCTGACACTGACACAGATAATGAATTTGAAAAGAGCAAGAAAATATCTTTTAATGAGGGTTTGGAACATGGTGAAAAATACCTAAAACATTTAGAACAGAGCTGTGTCACAGAGCAAATGATTGTGACCCTGTAGAATTTACAAAAAAAAAACTTACTCTGGTGCACCTAAAGTTTTAAAACAAATGTCTATCAGAAAAATGTATGAAACAAATAAAAAAAAATATTTTATGCTTTATTAGTATCCCTTACATGTCTCTATTTTATATGTTCTTAATGCTTTAAAATATTTCTGTAATCACTAATATAAATGAATAATATAATAAAAATATATACATATAATAATTTAATGCATATAATAAAGTAATGTGTTAATGTATATTATTGTACATAATAATTTAAGTAAATGTATCTAATATGCTTTATTTATTTTTCACTTTTAGTCTGAATATTATGATTTGGCTTTTCTGTCCTGAAATCTGCACAACCTCTGGTCCCAAGCATTGCAGATTTCTAGACTTCTACTGTATATATATATAGAGAGAAATGTAAATACAATAAATACCTTTTTGTTTCCTTTAGCAGAGTCCAGTTTATGTGCACTTCTTGGGTCAAAGTCTCACTAGCGTAAACAAGCTTTTATTAGCTTCAAGTAAACAACCACTTTTGGATGCCCAATTTTACCCAAAATCTAATCAACACTTTATATGAATGCAGGAAGGATAAATATGGGAAACTGAACTTTCTGCAGTTTGATATAAGAGTTATCATGGATGAAAAAAAAAAGTCATAATACTTTAAGTCATAATACTATCATTTTCGTTCACGACAATAGTAATATTGTCGTGAACGAAAATGATAGTGAGTTTGTAAGTGACAGTAATTATCATGAAGGGAAAAATCATCCTAAACTCATTACCAAATTTTTGGACCAAAAATATAGCCTCCCTTGCCTATACAGTATAGATCAGCAAAAGGTTAAAAAGGGGAGTGAGGAAAAAAACTATGACAAGTACAAAATATCAACTCAAAATTTAATGATGAATAATTAATAAAATATTACAACATCCCTAATATATGGCAATTTATACAATGAACAAAATTAAGAAAATTGATTTATTTATATAAATTGATTATGTAATTATATAATTATGAAAATTGATTATATACTATATATAAAACGGGTGATTATGATCCCATTTTAAGGAATGGGCCAAGGAGTTAAAAATATGATATAATTTCAAATAATTAAGAATGTTAATGTGATACACATATATACATGCATACACACATATTTTCAGACTATTGGTGAAGCAAAAAGTACATTTTTTTTAAATTTCTTAAAAATTGATTTGCACTTCACTGCAACATTTCATAAAGGTTTTGTGAGAAAACTCAGTTTCCTCTGACATGAAGTTAAATTCTCATTGAATTTTATATAGACCAAAAGTTTTTAGTTATGTAATCTGTGAAAAACCAAATTTGAGAAAGATAACATAGGTATATTTCAAATTTGGAAATTCCGGATAAGCAAGTAAAATATTTGAAAAGTCCAGCTATATCTGAAACACAATCACTCCTAATAAAAGCATTACATGATTAAAATCCAGTAATTCAAAATAAATGTATATTTACTTCATGCACAATGCGATCAAGTTCATCCGTTGTCACTCCAACAGCTACAGCTTTTGCTACAGTATCTAATACTTCCCGGGCCAACTAAAATATGATATACATAGGATATTGAAACATTTCATTCCACTACATAACAATAAAAGCTTTGATATCATATTAATGAGGTAATCTGCTAATTTTACAATTCATGTAGTTATGCAATGATATCATTGCAAACAAGCAATAAGAATGAACATCAATCCAATAGCTTTCAATCTTAAATTTTCAAATTTTCAGTGCTATTTTGTTATGTGTGCCCTTTTTGGAAAGCTAGGGGTAAAAGAAAAATTCAATATTAGATGTAAAATTTGGCTGTGAAAATGGCAAAATAAAACATCACTGCAATATTGGATACTTAGATTTTATTTAGGTCTACAGTGTTTGAGAAAGCACAAATGTTTTCAGGAATGTTAAACAAAATTCACAGCTTTATGCATCCTGTGTATCTGAAATGAATGTAGTAACATCTATTTTGTATTATTTGTTTAATAGCTATTCTTTTTATGGAGCTATATATATATATATATATATTGTTACAGTCACATCAACAGTAATATATAGCACCAAATAGCACCTCGTTAAGCGATAAGTATCTAAATTTCAATTTTTTTGAAATGAAATGGAAAAGCATAATGGAAATAAAAAGCTAAATGTTATAACAATAGACGTATTAAAAAATTCCTAATATATATTAGTACAACTACCTTTGTGGAGATTGGGAATTTCATGGAAAAAAGTTTTTTACACACAAACATATTATTACACATATTATTTTACATATTAAGTTTGCACTTATCCTAAAAATAATCCATAAATTTACCTACAAGAGAGCTTTTTCTCCTCTCATTCTGGTGGAATTTGCGGCGATCATTTTAAGAAGAGATTCATAACAGTTGTCCCTTTAGTAACTTTGTGACAAAATATTATATTCTGATAGAAATTTGATCATAATTTCTTTCAATCATATTTTTAAAACTGAGTTTAAGGGGGGAAAATGTCATGATTTGTCTATAAACATTTAGGATATAACAATAGTAACATCCAGAAATGAATGCATATGAAAATAAAGATAATGTTTGTTAAAAATGAAGAATTTTTATGCATATGGTTGCCTAAAAAACAGCGTGTGTTTGCGAGTGTCTGAATAACCTGAAACTAAGGCGATTTTACTAAGGTGATCCTGATAATATGCAAATACCAAAAAAATTCATATTTTGATACTATTCAGCACATGCTATTTTATACAACTTCAATATTTCAATCAAGAAATACATTTAAAATTTTCATTCCAGTCATGACAAAGAATAGCTTCAAATAACAATAAAAAAATATATTAATACACCAGTTTTAAAACTTCACGTGTTCAAAGAAAATTTTAAAAAGTTAACCCATTTTTTTTTCATTTGCTTTATTTAAAAACTACATAGAACAATTAAAAAATGGTAGTCCAATTAATTGATGTAATAATGGGAATGATGTGCACAGTTAAAGCAAAATCATGGTTCACCCAAAGGCAATTAAAAAACACACAAAAAAAAAGAAATAATCAATATTATAATTAATAGAAAAATACTATTAAGAATTTATCTGTATTTTAAGCAATTTAATCTGAAGTATCTATATCTGTATTTTAAGCAATAAATAATGTATAAATATCTGTATTTTAAGCAATTTAATCTATTTCCCTAGTTATGTAAATTAAATCACCATTCAAAGCAAAAACAAAAATCATAAATAACAGAGAATCATTAAAAACGTCATTAGAAAATAAGAAACTTTATAAATTATATTAAAGAACAATATTTGCAAAAGAATTTTAACAACATCATTGAGTTTAAAGTTGCATAAAATAGACACTTATCCTTTTACTCTGTTTAACTCCTACACTTATCCATTTTAACTTTTGCCTGAATTTTCTTTTTTTAAGATTGATGATCTTGTAAAGCATCATCTTATCACTCAGCAGATTGTTGTTTGCCTTTCTATGGCAACATAAAATACAATTACTTGAAACAGTACCATTGGTTCAGAAAACATATTTAGCAATCAATGTCAAAAACTAATGCAGAGAAGATGAAGTGGTTTTTACAAAAATTAGAAGGAATAGCCAGGACTAGGGTGAAAGGGATGATACCAGCAGGACAACATCTGTTGCCGATGCACCTTGCTGTTTTTCTTTAGATTATCTTTACATTCCAGTAGGAGTCAATGTGAAAAACAAGATCAATTGGTGTACTCATGTTTTATTTTCTTAATTATGCAATATACTTTAAACGGATGACTTAACAATGCTTATATATTCTGGATTATTATATACATTATTATGAGGGATTGCTACATATTCTGGATTATGAACAGTTTATTCACAAATATTATATAATCTTTCTTTTTCATATTTTTAAACAATGTTGCTCCACTTTGATGGTCTGTGACAGTAATCTTTTCATCATTCTGCAATAAATATTTTTTTTTAATGAGACATAGTAGCATTTAAATAAACTGTATCATGCATGAAATGCAGAAGAGAATCAATCCATCCCTATGCTTAGATATGCTTTTCAATGACATGAATTCTTGTCTACTTGAGACCATCCTTTGGTGCCATTTCAGTTCAAGAGTATACCTCCATATTATTTAGCATTTTGTTTTTAGCACTGGATTATTATTTCAATATTAAAATAAATTATTATTATAACTAATGAATTACATCTTATATGTTACCATGAGAATGCATTCTTACAACACCAACATGTGAGGAGTCTAACATAAAAGAAGCAACATTTTTGGAAAAATATAATTACAATGGTTGCATGTAGTTTATTTCCATAAATGTTCGTTAATTAATGATGAGTTTAATCACAGTTCATATACAAAAATCCAATAAATGAAATTTTGAGGAATACAAATCAGTATTCTTACAAGAGGTGACCTATCACCTATCAAACCCAAAGTAACTGATAGCATTAATGTACTAAACCACGAAAATAAACAATATGGAAATTAATAAATAAATACAAAGATATTGTGCATACATTACACTGTATACTTTTATTACCAGTGGTGGCTTGTAGCTAAAATTAGTGGGGGTGCTATTCCAAAAAATTTTAACCTTTGTTTTAAAACTATGTAAAGAGACACAAACATGTATAAAAAGAAAATTTATTTTGAAACTTCCATGAAATCTTACAAGATAAAAATTAAACATTTCTTAATTACTTTAACCTAAATTGTTACAGTTCAATCTTTACCTATTCATTTAAAAATGAAATCCATTCTTCTTGTTTTAATTTGGGCGAAAAGATCAATAATTTTCTCCTCGATCTCTGGATGACAAATGAGGAAATTTTTCTATATTGAAAGCACTGCAAGCACATTTAATCTTTCCGAATTCATAGTGCTTCTTAGAAAAGTTTTTATTTTTTCAATGTTAAAAAGCAGCATTCTGCCTCTGTTGTAGTCATGGGAACAGTCAGGAGAAATTTTATCAGTTTCGTAATTTCACTAAGAACATCATCTAGATTATTTTCCAAGATAAATTTCAGTAGCTCGATTAATTTTCAGTATTTATGAATATCAGACCTACAATAGAATACTTTTAGTTCAGTTTCAAGCTTTTTTTGTCAATCATTGAATATGCTTCAGTGGTCAGTACTATTTATTCTGCAGGATGTTCTTTCCTAAAACTAGTGAATCATTTCTTGTTGAACAATTTAACAGCTGCTAAGTGTTTAGTGGAAGAATATCTTTCCATTATATCAATACATATAAAGTCACATATTTCCTTAGCTTCTGCCATCAGTGTCTTTGAAGAATTCTCACAGTACTTTAAATTTCTTAATTCTAAAATAGCAGTTTTGAAATTTGTTATATATTCCTTAACTTTAAACACACTAATTTCTCTGAATTGTATTTGGTTATATATTATTTCAATATGAGGCACAATCTGATAAAAAATCTCTAACCCAAACTTGAAATTATGATCATTTAGATATTTTGAAATTCCTGTTGCCTCTGCAATAGTTTAATCTGCATTTGATGTTGACAGAATTTCAGAAACACAATTTTTTAAAGATTGCAAATTTTCATGAACTGTGTTTATGGTCTGTATGTTGAAGTTCCACCTTGTAGAGGAAGGACGTGTCGTGCTAACGGCCATATGCTTCCTTAGAATGGACACGCATTGCGGTGATCTTGAAAAGAATGTTGCAATAGCCAGAATGTTAGGAAAAATTATTTTTCCGTTTCGTGAAATACTTATTTCTTATTATAAAATTAACTTAATGTACATAACAGTGAATGAAATGTGCATTAGTATAAATTGCTTTTATTTTTGCTTGAACTCCAGCTTTTTTGCCTTTCATGACATTTGCACCATCAAATGTCTGAGCTATCAATTTTTGTTCATTTCCTTGAAGGATTATGTATAATTGTTCTAAAATAGATTTTGATATGCCATCTGCAGTTTGATTTTCTGGAATAAAGAATCCCCAGAAATGCTCAAATATTTCCCCATTCAATACATACTGTAGAACAAGGACCATCTAAGTGTGTTCCGAAACATCTGTTGTGTCATCAGCCACTAAAGCTACAAACTTTCTTAATTTCCGTCCTTATCTCCTCATGGTATATTTGAAATAGGCAGTCAAGTACCTCGTTGTGAATGGTCTTAGAAACACCTTTGAAGCCTGCACTAGTTTCTAAGTGGTTCTTCAAATCTGAATCTAATTTAGAGGCAAAATTTACTAATCCTCTAAATACCCCTGGATTTACTGAATCGTCTTTTTCATCATATCCACGTAAGGGAGTTTCAAAACTTCCGCAAAAGAAAATGCTGTCTATTATTTTGTGCAAAATTTCACGGTTCTTTTTACCTTTATGTTACGCTCATTGACTGGAAGTCTGTATCCCTTACTAAGTTTCTCTTTAATACTAACGGTTCCTAAAAGTAACAGTGAAACTACATAATCAACATGTTTCTTTGGCTTCTCACGCTTTTCAGTTTTTTCTTTCATTTTGTTTAGCTTTCTAAAATCATCTTTTGTCCACGTTACATCACCTCAAACAGCAAGCATGGGAAACAAAACAGAGCATTTTTTACCTCACAAATGCAAAGCCAATTTTTTCGTTGGTATCATTTAGAATTGAAACTATGAAAATATATTTCTTCTTGTTGCTTATGCCTGGCTGACATATTAGAATATCAGGTGTCGAACGACCTCTTTTCTTAATCGTAATTTTCTCATGGAGAGACAGCTGTGAAAATGAAAGCTCTTGAAGTTCACATACAGTCACAGAATTTATTACTTGAGAATGCAAGGACACGGTGAAAGTTTTCTGTAAAACAAAAGAACTGAAAAAATGAATAAAATAGAATAGCTGAAAAATCATCTAACCAAGATTATGGTGTATGATTTTTAAACACAGCACACGTGGAGTAAAAAAAAAAACAGCTTCCAACGGCACTCCAGATTTGGCACTGCAAGAGCGACAGTGCTCTTCTTCCTCTCAGCCTCGTATGCTGCTTCCTAAGAGCGCATGTACAGAACAGCCAAATATCACACGCGTGGAGTAAGAAATAATCACGTTTCCAGAGTTTCGGCACTGCAAGAGTGACAGTGCTCCTTTCTGTGTGCACATGCACAGAACAGCCAACCACCACATCGCTGGAACTGTGAAGCGTGCAGTTCCATACAAAAACTTCCGTACCTTTTTCATAAACTGGAGGATGGCTACTGACATTAAGTTTAAAGATTATATATTGTAGAAGTATAAAGAAAGAATTAAAGAAAAAAGGGCTCATTATATTAAACATTAAAAATAATAATAAGTGGAAATAGGGAGTGCTGCAGTTCCACAGTGCTTATTACGAGCCGCCACTGTTTATTACATAACCAGATTATTATATTAAGATATACAGCATTAACAAAAGAATGCAGTGATGTGATCCTGAAAAGGATTTATCTTATTTATCATTTAGATCCACAGATGTACGTTCTTTATGTCACCCAATAGCTATGCATTTTTATCTAACTACTCTAATATTACAACCACACTACCACATTCTGATTTATTATTTACTTCGAGTAGCAAACTTTGAACACAAAGATACTGTATTGCAAAATTTTTAGATGCAGTTTTACAGCAGAATACAACTGCTCTCAGCTTGGTAAACATTATTCACAATTAGTGAATTGACAGATTTCAAATTCACTGCTTTATTTTGAAAGAGAAATAAAAGTTTTCCAAAACATTTTTTAGTTACTCTACAGTAGCTGAGAGTAATGTATTTTCAGATTAAAAGATTCAAGTCTTTATTAATAAAGCCCCGTTCACACCAACGCGGTCACGCGTTCGGGCGTAAAGCGTTGACCAATCAGAAGCGAGCTCAGAGGCGGCATTTTCCGGACGAACGGAGAACGCGTGAGTTGACTTAACTTCACCTTTTCGACGCTTCACGCGTGAGTTTCAAGCATCTCGTTTCAAACGTCCAGTTTATACCACGGTTTTTAAATGTTTGCACTTCCAAAAATTCTTCGTGATGAAAAAAAAAGTCAAATGGACTAATCTTAATAAAAATTTCAGATAGCAATAAAAAATGCACATGCTAATAGAATAAATAGCTTTATAAATTATTCAAAGGAGAATTCTCAAGTTAGAACCATCTCAAGTTAGAACTCAAACCTTACTAAAGAACCATAAATTATACATGGTTGATAATTTTTGCAGAATAATCTAATGCAATAGATTGTTGCAAGAAAATAGTGATGGATTTCGAAATTCCAGATTTTGAATTTTTTCTAAAATATAACTACATCAATGCAAAGTTGCTCTTGTTGCCTAGCGGATAAAACGTTGCCTTCTTGAGTTAAAGAGTTTGGATTCAAGTGTCACCAGGAGTGGTGTTGTAATGCAGTTGGTATTTTAAAACAAATATTTACAGAAAATATTATAAAAGTAGGCCAGATGCTTCTTCAGTTTCCTGAAGCTAAAGTGTTAAAACCACACTTACCCGCAAGGTACCTTAGCGCGGAGGTAACGCGCTTAAGTAGAACGTACATGCAGCGGGTACTAGGGAATTGTGTTGCGGGTTCGGGCCTTGCTTTTTCCTACCTTTGATGAACGAATACAATATTTTTTTTTAATTACCTACCAGGACTTTTTTTTTAGAAGGGGGGGGAACACAAGAAGCTTGCATTTATTTTTTCATTTAATTTCATTTCATTCATCATTCGTATTGTGTTGCGGGTTCGGGCCTTGCTTTTTCCTACCTTTGATGATACGAATACAATATTTTTTTTTTAAATACCTACCAGGACTTTTTTAGAAGGGGAGGACACAAGAAGCTTGCATTTATTTTTTCATTTAATTTCATTTCATTCATCATTCATATAAATCTAATTTTCGCTTGGCATTGTGTGCATTATCCTTCTTTTGACAACGAGCAATTCATAAAATGATCTGATTACTGTGATCTGATTCTATTTCGGCTAACACGAGACTAGCAAAAGCGATACTGGTATTAGTATAAAGTTGCTGTTTCACCTAATAGGAAATTTAGTGAGTTCTGAATTTTAAACGAGCGGTGACAAGTAAACTATTTGTTTAAAAAAAATTAAGAAAACTGTTATTTATACAAAAAAGAAAACTCGCTAGTATGTAGCTGATTTTGTGGAATACTGCTATGCATTTTAATCGCTTCAGTGTTTGTTTTTCTTAATATGCATGACCACTTTTCGAACAATTTATATATGAACTTAACCAAAGGTCTAATCTTGATGATAATTTTTCATTAATTTAAAGAACTTTTGCATGAGCATTAGAAAATTTGCTAATTGTGGAATTCAATTTTTAACGCAGAAAAAGAAGTTTATATAAAATAAAGTTTGTTAAACGAATTTTAAAAGTGACCTTATAAAATAAGTCTTTAGATACTGGCTGTTCATTAATATATGAATGACTAATTGAAGTAATTACTGTTACATTTAAGGTAAAAAATGTGCACATAAGGCAGAAACTAAAACATTTTTTAAAAAAATTGCGGTTGTTTATTAAAAATAGCTGCTTTTTTTAAATGTGATATTTAATTTAATAATGCTGTAAATTCTACATATATTTAAACAAAATATACTTTTTTACTGAATTATTTCAACCAATTAAGGGAAGTTCATTTAAAGAAGCATTTAAGGTAAGTTCATACATCATGCAAAAACATTTATGGTATTCCAACCCATGAAAAATTTACTCTTCAAAATAGAATAATGAAATTAGGATTTTTTAATTATCATTCAACAAAACTCATAAATAAATTAAATTAGATATATACAGCGTTATATATATACAACGATCCTTTTCTAAGATATCATATTCCTGTCTTCCTAACGATTCTTTTCTGCGATATACTGACAAAAATTAGTGTTCTGCTTTTGAATAAATGAGGCAAGAAATTCGTCGAATTGATGAGGTTTCATGCGAAAGTAATTAAAAGAAATTTCGTTTTGATCAAGTGCATTTCTTAAATTAAATTCTATGCATCTCCTTGCTACTGTCATCTCTCACATATTAATATAAACAACTGCATTCTGTTCTCTTAGACAAAGTAAAATAAGTTTTAATCGAGCAGAAATTAAATCCATTTTAATTTTAAAATGCAATCGTAAAAAGTCAAAATACCACACAAAATTTTCACGTTTTTCCCCAAGTTTCCGATACGAAGAGCCATCTAGTGCGAGCATATGACAACGCTTAAAGCGAAAATTGCCGCGCTGGTGTGAACTGACGTACGCGGAAAGCGTTTATTTCCGCGTTGCCGCTTTGCGCTCCAACGGACTAGTGTGAACGCAGCTTAACTACCTCAGGATTTAAAGTTATACTGATGTTAGTTTACTCTGTTTAACTCAAACAGAAAATTACATGTTGAATGTAAACATATGCCTCATGGGATATATCAGCAGACCTAAAATATGTAAGATAACATCTGCTAAAATGATTAACAGGAATACTTTTCCTATATTTAAAAGGAAGGATTTTCTTTCTTTATTAATGTTTCCCCATTCTACAAGATAAAAGCATACAGAAATATACTTTGTTTTAATTACAAGGGTTATTAAATGCATTAAAGAAGGAAAAAATGTTTTTAGCTGTGGTAATATTCTTAATTATAGGTGAGGGAGAAATTAAACTAAGTATTTTTTTTCACATTTTATTTATAGGTTGCTTGTAAATAAATTTTTTTTTATTCACTGCTTATAAATATTAATAATAATACATTAAAACATACTGTTAGGTAATGATTAATATGCAAAAATTAAATATGACAAAAGAGAAAACAATCAGTATTAATGTCAAGTTAATTTACAACTTTCTTTAATTTTATTATTCTATAAACCAGAAATGTCATTTTCAAAACAGTGTAAGTAAATTTTTTTCATCTGAGGTTATTAGTCGAAAACAAATAGATGAAAATATCTGTAAATGTCACTCATGCTAGTGAACACAGATTATTTGTATTGTGACCAATCACAATAACTTTTTCTCTATATTTGTTCTGCAATATGGTTTGCTTAAATGTAGCATGGTTATTTGGAAGTGCACTATAACTTTAATACAAATGAACTTACGAACCAACAAAAGAATTTTCATGTTTCTCTGATGCTAAAATGTTTCTTGTGTTACTTTATTACAGGTTTTATAGTTACCACTTTAGCAAAAAACAAATGGTTGAATTTTGGGTACTTGTGTATTGGTGCAATTACCTTGGCATAGTTTTATGATTTCTTAGAGAAATAAAAGTGATTTGGTGAATTTCTGGTTTGCAGCTTACAATACAGTGGTTACAATACTACAAAAGTACCAAGTTTTGAAACTTTATATACTGTTTTCTTTCTCTTTATATGCATATATATACATATATACTTGATACTCCTTAAAGCTAAAGAGCAATTCTGTTATGAAAACTGGAAAACAAATTGTAAACCTATATAAGAGACTAAACAATTTGATTACAATCATTCATTAAGCATCAAAGTGCTATAGCATATAAGGCAAAATATAAACTCACTTTCGATGCTAGTTTTACACCTTCAATTTCTTCTTCATCTAAAATCTTAATGCTTGTTGTTCCCTTGAGAGTGGTTTCGCATAATGAGATACCTAAGTAATGAATCAAAACATATTATAAATAAAATAAAATAAAGCTTGTGATACAATTTCCAAATTAAAACACATAAAATTGTAGTAACAAACTTTTAGCAGAGGTAGGGAAAATCTTAAAAACTGAGAATTGCAAGACCGGAAACATCAGGGTTAAGTGGTAGCAAAGGTAGGAGATCAGAAAGGACACAAGAGAGTGATTAATTTGACATCATAAATAAAACATAAATGGATATCATAAATACAAATGGAATATGAGATGAATACAACTCTAATGTTCCAAGAGATGCTCGAAGCTTGCATAATCAGACAGCAAGCATGCTTGACGTTGACAGAACTTTAATTGCCGGACACGCATAAAACCGTTGCATTACCATACATGATTAAGGTATTGCTGTATCTACCTAACCATTAAGATTCCGTCCCAATTTGGAATTCCTACAGAGAACACCTAAAGTGGGGATTGATCTCCTACCCCTTTACCTGCAACCAACCTCTCGAATAGACTTTCCACTCCCCGTGTATTTTGGGTGTGCTTTTGCCAACAGCACTATACACTTATAAATATTTATGCCTTCTTCAGGATTTGAACCTGCACCCTTTCGTATGGCAAGTCGGTGTCACTAACCACTATCTTGTCTTTTAATACAACTGGAGGATGACATTTTTAGACAACACAGCCATAACATGTCATTGTTTAACATTTAGCTTATCCTTTTTGTTTTATATTTGATGATTTCTACTGATTTGGGGTTATGAACTAGTGCATAGAGTACAGTTGCAGAATTTAAATAAGCAATGATCTGTGGGCCAGGAATGACTTAATACAATTCACACTAATTCCTGTATTTTATTATTACTTACTTGTATCACTAATTAAATGACATATAATGATTACATATATTATTCATCATTTTATTTTAGAATACATTTCATGCAAACACAGAAGCTCTACTGCATACTTGTGCATCACTGCAATCAAAAATCCACAAATTACTTTAAATCACACAAAGATATTCTAAAAACTACAAAAATATAATTTTTTTTTTGAAGAACAATACCTTGAGGGTGATCTGCATAATCAGGACGTTGTATTGTATCTGGTACTTCCCTTTTTGGGGTCTAGCATACAAGAAAAAAAACATTTTTGTCAATTAACTTGAGAAAATAAATGTATTAATATCAAAATAATTTACATCATAAAAAATTTTAAAATATTTTTACTCCTCTACCACCCCCGCCCACCATAAAAAATGCCAACACTTAAAAGTAACATTCACAGAAATATTTCTATATTTTTTAAGGAAAAAATATTTCTTTATATAAAATTAATTCACTTACAACAGGATATGGTCTAAGTTTCCCACTAAATGTATAATCAGGCCACGGATTGTATGGCTTTTTTATCACTTCTGCAAAAATAAATAAAAAAAGGAAAACAATTACAGAACACGCATATGATATTGAAATACAATGTTTCTTAAAATGTTAAGTATATTTCTATCAATTTAACAAACCAATTAAGCTTAGAAAGTCACTAATTACAAATTTGAATATGACAAATAATGCCATAACTTTACCTCAACTGTTACATACTTATAAATACTATCATGGGTTAGAATGCGCTTTAGCCCACTGCTTGGCGGCGATTGTTTTGAATGAGCAATAAACGCGCTAACATGGGTAACTCCATGTTAGCGCGTTTATTGCTCATTCAACATGTGTACGTTGCCTACATTGTGCAATTCACTGAAGTTTTTTTTAAGTTTAAAAGGAGCGCTGTGCACATGGCATTTTCTTGTAATTTATTTTCGTTATTTTAGCTTATTTTGTTCTTTTGTGTACGTTGCCTACACTGCGCAATTCGCAGATGTTTTTTTCAAGTTAAAACGGAACTGTGTGTACATGGTATCGTTTGTAATTTTAATGCCCTTTTAAAAAAATTCCTTCTTTCTTGGATGCCATTTTGGTTACGTTTTCGCGGAGCGTGTCGGGAAGGTTATGTAACGGCATAAAATGTGTAAGTATTACAACATAAAATGTAAATAATTAATTTAAACCTAACTGACAAATATTTTAATGTCATAATATTCGTTTTGCATATTATTTTATTATCTTTTTGTGGAAACAGTTTCCATTCTAATTTATGCTTTAGAATTCTATGTTTTGTTTACAATAGGTTTTCGCGAAGCGTGTCGGGAAGGTTGCAATTGCAGAGACGTTTCTCAGAAACGCGCCGAATTGGCGATTTTCAAAACATCGCCAAGCAGTGGGCTAAAGCGCATTTTCACCCTATCATGAATTTATTTTACTGCTTAATCAGAATTCTCACTCATATAAAATAAATAATGATGATAGCTACCTGACCAAAAGCATTTTTAAGCTAACAAAGGAGAACTAAATATTTTTAAATGTCTGCTGCTATAGGATTGGTAAAAAATCCTCATGAGTTTGAACTAAAATTTGATCAAATATTTAAAGCAAAATAAGAAAACAAGTAGATGACAGATTTAATATCAGTCAGACTGCTTGTAAAAAAAGACAGTAACAGTTTTCAGCTATACTTTCAAAATCTGATCATGAGAAATAAAATATTCACGACTGTCCACTCAGCTGTCATAGGCAATAGCAATAAAGACTAACATGCATAAAGCATTTATTAAAACAAGTCCACACAAAGTTCAATTTTATCTACTTCATAAAAAAATACTGTATCCTACCTTCATTTAAAAGTGTTATGAATACTTTTTAAATGTATTTAAATATAAAAGGTTACTTTACAAACATTTATTTGAAATTACATTGCATACATATAGTTAGTGTACATTAGATATACAATGGATATATACAGTTAGTGTGGATATCTAATGTACACAGTATACATTAGAAATGGATACATACAGTTAGTGTGCATATCTAATGTACACAGTATACATTAGATACACAGAGTTAGTGTGCAGTAATATTACAAATATTTTTAATAACATAATTAAAATATGGAGAAAGAAGTTTTACATACTTGCTTTTTTATGAATTTGTTTGTGTTCGTTCCAGTTTCCTTTAAAACAATCCTAAAATATAATATATAAATTTGAAATTGAGCTGAAAAATTTACTTACACTGCAAGAGAAACAAATTTTTTACATAATTAAACATAATTTTTTTTCTTCTCAGAAAGCTGCTGTTTTTTCTCCAATGAA
Organism: Stegodyphus mimosarum; assembly: GCA_000611955.2. Taxonomy (NCBI): domain Eukaryota; kingdom Metazoa; phylum Arthropoda; class Arachnida; order Araneae; family Eresidae; genus Stegodyphus; species Stegodyphus mimosarum. The sequence continues at coordinate 2,930 of KK113346.1, read as the reverse complement.
GCTTCTTTTAGACCAATAATGGTTAAGCTTCCATTATAGGGGTGTGCGCAAAACTTGGAAAGAGTTTTTAATTTGATTGTGGTTTCCGGCTGCGTGTTTTCCTGTAGCAAATCTACAGCTTTATTTCGGTGATTGTAATGAGTGCAAGTAAAGTGTGGCCAGAAATGACTGTAATGAGTGCAAGTTTAGTGTGGCCAGAAGATTTTTTTTTTTTAATTTAATTTTGAAATATTGTGTGTTTGTTTTTAAAAGTTTTACTGTTTAATATATGCAGGAGGTTAAGCTGTTGTTGGTGGGAGAATGTTGGATTTCAGATGACGTGAAGTTTATAATTTATGAATGTTTTCATTTAATTTTATTCAGTTATTATTTTTTGGGTGAGTTAATTATTATTATTTATTTATTTTTTTTTTTTTGCATGTGGCATTCAAAAGATGTGAAATGTTTAAAGTTTTGAATGAAAGTTGCTTAGTGTGTTGAATTCCATGATGACAGTTTATGATAAACCCATTGATAGTGAATTTGAATAAATTTACTTGATTGACAATTTTGGAGTCCGAGGAAAGTGTTGTACAATTTATTATTTTATTATGCAATATACTATTTTATCATGAATTGCATATATAGGACTACTTTGTTTTTACTTGCAAAGCTGATGGACTTTGGTTTACTGATAGTATTTTATCATCTCATTTTACTATTCTGTTTCCATAAAATAATGGTGTTTCACTACTGCAAAACTTAAAAGTTACTATTCTGTTTATATTTAAAAATCACGTCTTAGTGGTCTTAGTGCTCCGACAAAAAAATTTGCCATATTTTGGAGGCCAACAACAGTTTGGCACCAACTTATCTAGCTTATGAAAGATTAGCCTCAATAATACACTGTAATTAACTGCAAGCATATCACTGAAGTTAACTATTTATCTTCACAATAGTGTATAGTATATATACAATTAACACTATTATACAATTAAGATTTCCATATAATCCATCTGCAGATGTCACAACAGAATTTCGATTTCGCTAAAATACCAGAAACATAGACATTAAAACATACAACAGAACATTTAAAAGAAGGCTGGGCACTAAACCCATTATGGGAAATGCACAATGGTTATCTAGTTCAACGAAATGTCTTAGTAAAGAAATAAGTAATATTACTTATAACATCTAGAAAGAGATTCCAAGTGTTGGAATCAGGTCTTTATTAATATTTCCATTGGGATAGTGGAATATTTTTTAAGTTATCTGCAATCGAAATATCTGAATTACCATAAAGAATCCGTCAATACATATCTATATAAGCTCAAAATTAAATGTATGTAATTTTGAAACTCTAAACATGACCTATTCCACAGTGAAATACGTCAAATGAATTAAGAAGTATACATCTCTTATATTTATATAACAATATTACAGCCGTTTATGAGAAATTGATTTTAATAATTCAACAAAAACACAAATTCACACTAAGATTAGCAACATTATAATTAAAAATAAAGTTTAAGCCACAAATGTCATGAAATAAAACAAATAATTTATTATTATCACAATGTATTTTTTGCAAAATTCAAAAACTGCACGTGATTCAACCTAAGCATGGATCAATAAATTTGATCATAGGTACAGTTTTCTTATAATACCTGTGAACAGAAAAATGAGCCTTCAATTCCTAATTTAATACAAGTAGGGCATCGTAGTTTAGCAGGATTTTCACATCCAGGAGTTTCACATTGCCGTTCTTTTAAAATTTCAGCCATTTGAACAGAGAACGAGAGGAATAAAGAAATAAAAACAGACAGACAGACAAAAATAGAACTTCCACTTTATGCGCGCTAACTCTTTCTGCCCGTAGGAAGAAAAACTAAACATTATTCAAGAAAAAAAAAAAAGGGTCAATATAATGAAAAGTATTTGAAATGATACCAAAAATAACTAACTTCTGAAAATCAAAACAATGTAATGTTTACTTAAATACAATACAATCTTGCTTAGCAACAAGTAGAGAGCTGAGGACTTTGGCGAACGCCGTTTCTTCCCATAAATTACCCAAATATTTTTCAAATGAAACAGAGAGTTAAAAACAGAATAAATTTATAGAAAAGTGTCTCAGAAATTTGTCAATAAAAGGACAACAATCATTCATTAAAATAAACACTTCTCCATGCCTTTACAGATCTCCCCATCCCCATACGAAATTAACATGTAAACAAATACATTTGCACGACTGGTCGGAATGCGCAGACATCACAAAAGTGTCTCTGCGCAACCAGTCGGACAGTTAGCTCTTCCACTGTGTGTCGGCTAACCGTCCGACGTCGGACAGGTAGACACAGCTCTTTGATATACTTTGGGCTTTGTAATCTTTGGGCTTACGAAGTCTCGGTACATTGTTTACGTTTTATTCGGAATGGAGGTAAGGTGTATATGGAGAATCTTCCGGAATTGAAAAGGGCCTACCTTCATATTTCTTTTTTTTTTTTTCTTTCTGAATACCAGAATGCGAATAAATCTCTATGATACAGTCAATTATTTCCATTATTCGAATGAATTCATCGTGAGAAATTCCCTGAACTCGGAGAGTAATGAAAAGTTTCGATAAACAAAAACCTGCTCATATAGCTGATATAAAAAGTATTGAAATGCTTAGTTAAGTTCTCTTATTAATGAAAAACAGCATTTGCGCATATAAGGAGTGTAAAAAATAATGAAAATTTATATATGTCTGTATTGTTGGCTAAGTAATAATAATGTATGTTTATAAAATAGATATGAGAATGTAGTGATTGTATATGTACGATTTAAGTATTAATACCTGGATTATGTAAACCTCACCTTTTTTCTTCATACCTGTAGTTGCAATATACCATCATTTTACTGTATCCCTGTACTATATGTCTGTATTTATGTATGTATATATGTAAAGT
>KK113344.1:1017189-1044419 GCA_000611955.2 Stegodyphus mimosarum | reverse complement strand
GGAAAAGAGAGTATCTTCTCCAATTAAAAGGTGCAAATTGTTTCAAACCTGTTAATACAACCAGTGATTTTAATATAAATGATGTAGTTTTGATAGGGGATGGCAAACTACCTCGGCAGCTGTGGAAGTTGGGAAAGGTGATGGAGTTGCACAGAGGCCGTGATAACAAGGTAAGAAGTATCACAGTAAAAACTTCTTCAGGTGTAATAAAAAGGCCTATCCAAATGTTATATCCTTTGGAACTTGAAAAGATTGATGAATGATTGTTTTTTGGAAATTTTCAGGTATCTATTTAGTATTTCTTTACTAACTGAAATCTGTTACTTGTGTTAGTTTTGTATGATGATAATTGTTTTCTTTCTATTTTTATTTAGTTTGTGGTAGTTAGTAAGATAAAGTGTATATTAGCAGCTAGTATTATGAAAATGTCCTTTATATACAATGTATTCATATTATGTTGTATGGTACAAATTTTGTAAAAGTATAAGATGTACTATTTTATTGTAAGAATTTGAATTTATGATAAACACCTTCGTCGCGGGCCGGAGGATGTTCCAACTATAATTCCCTAAAGGGATAAACTGCTGTTTGTTTTTCCCGCGTTATTTAACTGTGTTCTTTACAGTGTTTTGTGCTAATTACTGGAATTCAGTTTGCTAATTCCTTCTTTGTAATTCTGCTTTTTGATGGATAAGTTAAAAAAACGTGCTTCAGGACAGCGCCCAAAAAAACGTAAGTTTTATGGCAACAAATACACAAATGTCAATGAGACTAAAGTGTGTGACGGTGTTAGTTCTTCATCAAAAAAGTTGAACAGTGGTTGCTTTAATAATAGTTTTAGTGCAACACAGAGTTTGGGATACAGAATAATAGCAATTGATATTTTGTTTTCTGAAATTTCAAGTATTTTGTGTTGCAAAGTGTGTGGCTCAGACATAAATATATGTGAAACTCTAAATCATGGATTATCATCTGTGTTCACGATTGAATGTGCGGGTTGTAAAAAACTGAATTCTTTCAGAAATTCTCGTATGATGGGAGCAAAATCAAATGTGCCTGAAATAAACAGAAGGTTTATTTATGCTATGAGATGCATTGGCCAAGGTCTGGCTGGAATGAAGAATTTCTGTGGTGCAATGGATTTGCCCCAACCTGTCCAGAAAAGCGCATACAATAAATCATTGCAAAAGATTACCCGTTGTGTGAAAGACGTTGCTGAGTTATCAATGTTAAATGCTGCAAAGCAAGAAATTGAAATGACAGGACAGTCACAGCTTACAATCAGTGGTGACGGATCTTGGAAAACTCGAGGTCACTCGTCGAAAATTGGGATAACTAGTATAATTGGTATTGAAACTGGAAAAGTGCTAGATCTTGAAGTACTGTCTTCATACTGTAAAGGATGTGAATGGGGTAAAAAAAATAAAAATGCTAAAGAATTTGAGAACTGGAAAAGGAGCCATGATATTGAGTGTGCGAAAAATCATTTTGGATCAGCTGGGAAAATGGAAGTTGTTGGTATGTTACGAATATTTTCTCGTTCTGAAGAAAGGTTTAACGCTCAGTACATAAACTATATTGGGGATGGCGATACTAAAACATTTCTTGAACTTCGAAAGAGCAATATTTATGGGCCTGATATTGAATTAAATAAAGTAGAATGCGTAGGTCATGTGCAAAAAAGAATGGGAAGTAGATTACGAGAACTGAAGCACTCTATGAGAGGAAAAAAGCTGGAGGATGGTAAATCATTAGGTGGGAAAGGGCGTTTAACGGATAAATTTATTGATCAAGTAACTATGTATTATGGACAAGCTATACGAAATAACAAAGACTGTGTTATGGATATGCGGAAAGCTATATGGGCGATTTATTACCATAAGCGTTCAACTGATGATGAACCACTCCATGATTTTTGCCCACAAGGAAATGTGTCTTGGTGTAAGTACCAAAAAGCCAAAGCAACTGGAAAATTGAAAGATTTTAAGCATAAAAATGTAATGGCAGCCCCAGTAATGGACAGCATAAAGAAAATTTTTAAAGACTTGTCAGAACCCACTTTACTTAAACGTTGCCTTGGTGGTCGAACACAGAATCCCAATGAATCCCTTAATTCTGTAATATGGAAATTCTGTCCAAAGACAAGCAGTTCAAGCAAAGTAATTGCTGATATAGCTGCAAATGAAGCAGTTGTAGCATTTAACGAAGGAAGACAGGGAAGACTACAAATCATGCAAAATTTGGGTTTTCGAGTGGGGCAGTATTCTCTAGAAGCAGCAAGAAAGTGTGATTTGCAACGAATAAAGGAAGCTGAAAAAAATGCTTCAGAACTGAATTTGTCTATTCGCAGAATCAGACATTTACATAACACTTCACAATTAGAAACAATTGCACAACAGGAAGGTGTTGTATATGAAAGTGGAAAATTTTGAATTTTACTACAAATTGTTTATATGAAAAATTTATACAATATATATAAATTTTATATCACATAAAATTTACCTTATTTGAGATTCCTGTCACAAGCATTATGTGGAAGTAAGTTTTGCAATATGGTAAATAATATTAATTACTTCTGTTACTGAGTACCATACATCTTAAGATTACGTTTAATGATTTTTGCTGTTTGGTTGTATATTTTATGCCATTTTATAAATTATTTTATTTTCACCTACATGAATATCAAGAAATACTATTTTAAGTGTCAAGTTATCATTCCAAAAGTGATTTTATTGCTATATGATTGAAATTTATGTTCCAAAATTAAAACTTAACTTTAAAGAGCTTTTTCTCAAAACGTTGTTTTTCAGACTTGCGCGCAGCATATCTATGAAACCGCTTAAGATACAGCATCGAAATTTACAGCACAAATAAATATCAAGACAGTAATTAAAATAGACTCTAATTATAAAGATACGTTAAATAAAAAAATTTTTTTCAGTAAAATTGTACGTTAAAAATTAACAAAAAATTATTTTTTAAAAATTATTGCTCGATTATGTTTCTAAAAGCTGAACTAATTAAAATATTTTACTTCAGATGACTAATTAGACCAATAGCTTTAATTTGGCATTAACTTTCTAGAGATTATGGTGAATTTAAGCACGTTATTCTGCGCGCAAGAAAGCAGTGTGTTTCAAGACATCAATTGTTTGAGAGTTTCAAAAAAATTTTTTTTTTAATTTTTAAATTTATTTTAAATCCATTAGATATTTTTTTTTCAGGAGTATCATTGTCTCATCTAATAACCCTGAAAAAATTGTGAAACTAGGCCCAACAGTTAGTTTTTTAAAAATTTTTAGTGTATGTTAAATATTTTGTATTTTCTCCCAGTTAAAGGTGTACTGTCCCCTTAAAACAATTGCCATGATATTATTATGCTATAACATAAAACTGGAGAGAACGATTCAAGACATATTTCTGCATTTATTTGACTGAATAGCTTGCGGACGAGGCAGTTAAAACATGTAATTCTCTCATGTAGTGATACATTCGATTTTGCGAGATCTCAAAATGTGCGAACTGAAAGGAACTAAAAGCTCTAAGATGTTCTTTTCAAAATGCTTAATTTAGCACGTCTAGCTAGAAACTTGATGATCCTTGTTCCTAATTCTGTAAACTTGTACAGAATTCCTAATTCTGTAAACTTGTACATACTCTGTACAGTGCTACCCAACCTTTTTTGCCCCATGCACCCCTTTCGCCTTGGGATGTTAATTCCTTTCCTCCTTCCTACAATTCGAAAAACGCATGCAATTATTTAAAGTTCAATTATTTTTAATATATTTAATAAATTAAACAAGAAAATTTATAGAAAATGCTGATAGCTGCCAAAACATGAATAAATGTAATATTTTAAATTCAGAAACTAAACTAAAACTAAATCCTTAACATGATGAACGAATTTTTAAAAGTTGTCGTTAAGAATAGACATATGTAATATAAGCTCTTTATAATAGAAGAGACATCTGTAAATAAGTAAGAAAATATAACGATTAAAATTGTTAAGGGCAGACAATTCTCATCACGATATCGAAAAGGCTTCTCTGTGTTACGTTGTAAAGCTATTTAACCATCATACTGCATCGGTTTAAACCACCTGTTCTTCCAACTAATCTTCACCTTTGCACCTAACTATAAGCCTAAACTCCATGAATACAGGCAAGAATTGAAAGGTAACTAAAAGATATATGAAAACTTTCGTTTGGTAGATACTACTAAAGTTAACAAAACTCATCCATCGCTCTATATGGGATCTACGTAGAACCTATAAATACCATATAATATTGTTGTGTTGTGCACTTCGTAAATACACTCTTAGACAAAAAAATAAGGCACCAAGAAGGAGTTATCCGAATGGGACCAAAATCGGTAGAAGTAATGTACATGTACAGAAAAACAAATTATTACAGTTTGAGAAAAAATGGATGATTTATTGAAGTGATAGAGCTTCACAAAGTGAAAAACTCAGTAACGCGTTTGTCCACCTCTGGCCCTTATGCAAGCAGTTATTCGGCTTGGCATCGATTGATGGAGGTTTCGGATGTCCTCCTGAGGGATATCGTGCCAAATTCTGTCCAACTGGCGCGTTAGATCGTCAACATCCTGAGCTAGTTGGAGGGCCCTGCACATAATGCTCCAAACTTGCTCAATAAAAGAGAGATCCGTCGACCTTGCTGGCCAAGGTAATCTTCGGCAAGCACTAAGGAAAGCAGTAGAAACTTGTGCAGTGGGGGAGCTGGCATTATCTTGCTGAAATATATACTCAGGGTGGCGTGACATGAAGGGCAACACAACGGACCTTAGATCTTCGTCGACGTACCACTGTGCTGTAAGGCTGCGACGGATGACAACCAAAGGAGTCCTACTATGGAATGAAATGGCACCTCAGACCATCACTCCTGGTTGTCGGCCTGTCTGCCGGAAGACAGTCAGGTTGGTATCACATCGCTGTCCAGGCCGTCTTCAGAGTCGCCTTCGCTGGTCATCGGGGCTCAGTTTAAAGCGGGACTCATCACTGATGACTATTAATGACATTCCAGTGCGAATGAGCCCGACACCACAGCAAACAGGCTTGACGCTGAGAAGTCAATGGTAGTCGGCGCAAGGGGCGCCGTGACCTCAGCCCTCTTTCTATGAGTTGCCTGTGAATGGTCCTTGCGATCACTGAAGCACTAGTTGCACGTACAATTGATGATAATAATACATCTGGGGCTTTGCGTGCCACTCTGACGATTGCTCGGTCTTCACGTTCTGTCGTTTCTCTAGGTCTACCGCTTCCTTCTTGATGCTGTATGCGGCCATAATTCACTCATTCCTGCCAACACCGCTCCTGCTCAAATGTCGAGCTACTCGCCGATAAGACCACCGGCTACTTTGAGCCCAACTAAATATCCTCTCTCAAATTCTGACATCTCCGCATATCGTTCGCGCACCTGTATGCGAGGCATAGTTACTGTCTACCAGAGTACACGGAATGAAATTCGTGAAGAATTTATGACCTGGAATCGTAATTTCTCCTCTTAAAATCCTGCCAGTTGCACAGATCAGATGAGCTGTAGTGATAAGCGTTGATTCATTGGCAGTCAAAATGTAAAATTCGACATTTTCGGTCGAAACCTGTATGCCTATCAATTTGTGTCCAATTTGCTTTACATCTTCTCGGTGCGTCATGGAGCGTCATTTTTTTTGTCTAAGAGTGTATGTTTAATACAAGAACCGATGACCCTAGGACCCGTCCCCGTGGGGTGCTTTCTTTCTAAATTAGGGGCGGAATTGAGCTAAATCGCTCAGTCATGTGGAAGGTCTCAAGACTATTGTAAACGATAGGCGTAATTTTGCTCTCCTTACCACGAAGAATTTCGTGGGCTTTGGCTGACTGTACGTCAGAAAAGTGATCATCAGAAACAACGAACGTTTAACATACATATCGAACTTTTAACATAACGACTTTATCTACCGTGGTACCTATCCCTATGACCAAAATGAGATTGGCACGCAAGTAAACTCAAGAAACTGACAACATTCCAATAAGATTCAAGCCCTTTTCCTAATGTGTAAATATGATCGCTATTTAAACTGAATCTAATTTGCATTCTGGTGATGACTGTCAGAAAAAGTAAAAGAGTTCATGTAAGAACCGCGTTATCTAAAATAAACCTTGTGAGATGACATTGAATGAATAGAAAACTTGACTCCTATCAGGAAAAAAATGTGTTTCAGCGTGACGAAAATTTCAGCAAAGATAATTCTTGGGAAATGATTTTGATTTCTAGTCTGAAATGTTCGTTCGTTAAAATGAGTTCCCAATCTTAGAAACTACTTGAAAATTTAGAACAGAAGGAGAGAATTACTCTGGGGATAATTAATTCTCTAAAAAGAATTTCTATGGTGATAAATAAGGATATTATTATGTACAAGCGCAAATTAATTTCCTCCCAATTTTGTTTTAAAAACAACTGCTCTGGATTATTGTGGGTGTTTAAAACATAAATTTTGGTAACTTGCATTAAATAAATATTGGTGGTCATAATATGAGTGTATCGTTTTGGTCCTGAATGCAAGATTCAGATGACCGTTAACGGAAAGATCAAAACTTACATAGGAAATCACTTGCGGGGCACTCTGTAGTAAAAGTGTCTTCTTAGGAGTTAAAAGTCTAAAAATTCTTAGGCTCTTTTTTAGGTTTCGTTTTACGTTCACTTTTTTCTCTGTTACAATGAAAAATTCTGAAGAGGAACAAGACAGCAAGATACATGATTTGGGCACCTGTATGATCTGACGGTAACTTACTTCCTCTCATGGTCCTAAAATTAAAATAAAACGATGAAATTAATGCAAAGCTATCGGATGCTTCGAGTTCTCTCGTTCCTCCATTGAATCTGATTAATTATGGGAATGGAGCCTATGCATTTTAGCGAGAAAATTAGTTTGACACCTGACTTACGGTTGACTGACAGTTTAATTTACTTCCAAAATTTTAAAAATTGGGATATTTCTTAAACGGTGAGAGAAAGACACCGGAAGATGAATTGACGAGTGCATAGAAAAGAAGAAAGTGAAAAGAAAAAAAAAGAGTTAGTTCAAATAGTTAAGTGTAACTTTCAGAACATTTTTTAAATGACTGTTGAAAGAATGCATGTATGTTCCAGTGGAAGGTTGTACAGATAGTTACTTTAGACTTCCATTATATAAAGTATACATTTCTTTGGAACTGAGCCATAAGAGTTTGTTAAATTTCCGATATTTCTCAATTTGTATAGGGAAAGCTATATTAAGTATTTTAAAATCAGACTTTGACAGTCCCATTTTTTCTCTTTAAATTTAAGTTCGTGATGAATTATTTTTGCAACATAATTTTTTTTAATGAAAAGCAACATTTAAAATCAGGCAAAAGGGCAACCTCAATTTGGCGTAAAGCTCTATATTAATTTAGAAAATAAACAGAAACAGGACCTTCTTCTTCTTCAGAGTAAACATTTTGAAAAAATGGGAGGAAAAACAAACATTTTATATCGAAAGCAGTTGACCGAGCAAATCCGAAGTTAACATAGAGCCATCTGTCTGGAAAAAAGAACTTTATTTAAAAGCTAAACTAACTTTGTTCTTCTGTCTAATTTTTAATTTTACATACGTGTCTTTCTCTTTCAATTTGAAAATATATTTTACTTCTGACGACAGCAATGGCAAGTAATATGATCTCTATTATGGTCGACATTTATGTGCATTCTTGTAAAAATTTACATCATTTTAAAACTGCGTTATTTTTATTACTAGGTTTGTTCAGATAGTTATACAATTATGTATACTTGCGGCTACTATAGACTGCCTCAATAACAGCGAAAATAAAATTCCTCAGAACTCAACCCATATACGTTATGAGCTGAAGTTTTGACAAAATAGTCTTCGAAAGTTTTTCTTTATTAGTTCCCAATAAAAATACTCTTTCGTCTTTCATCTAATATAAGTGATAACCCGAAGTGTTATGAATTGTCTCCAGTTGCTTAGAATTTCGGCTAGACAAAACGTGATTAGTAAAATATTCTCTTAACGAGTGTGTTCGAATTACTTCCTCGAGCAGGATGTGTACGACATGTTTGTTATCATATTGAGATATTTCTTTATCTAATATTCAATATATATTCTAGTATCATAAACTTTTCTCAATATGTTAAGGTGTTTATTGGGAAACTCTTCATTTAGGTACTTGCTTAATTTAATATCAGTGAATTCTTTTAAGTGTTTCACTCCAAAATAGACTTATTTAATTTCAAAAGCTCAAGAGGGTAAGATGTTTCTTAGTCTCAGAGTGCGATAAAAATTAACTTTTTTAAATTTCATTTAAAGGAGTTGCTTTGTTATTCAGTGAACCAAATTAGCTCTCATACTACGTCTGCTAAGTCCCCTCTGCTTAGAAGGAATCGTGTCTTCAGACGTTACAGCAAAATTTAAAAAAAGTATATTTAAAGTTACTTTTTTAGCGCAGCTACATTTTAACAATGATTAACTACTACTACTCGCTCTGATACAAAAATTCAAATATTTAAATGTGTACAATACAGAAGATAACTCCAGCAACCTGGTTAATACAGCTACTTGTCTTGCGCGCTAAAAAATACATAATCAGCGAATTAGTATGAAAATAACTGTTTAGTTGAAGAAATCTTTGCAAATTCACATATAAGATTAGTACAAATAGTTATGATTTATGTCGAAAAAAGAAAAAATTAACATATATATATGTATATATTTCTCTTTATTAAATTTATTGTTCGTACTACATATACAAGTCAGTTTTTATGAAATATGAATAACTGCTTCTACTTACGTTTTGCAAATTCATAATACAGTTTTTATTTTCTAGTTAGAACTTTTATCTAAATATTCCGTAACTTATTGTGGAATCTCTACGTATGTAAATTTCAAGTAATCCTTTTCAGCTCTTACATAGCACACATTTTTCGTGTCTGAATGAGTAACATTACAAAGCATAGATATTGTTTGATGGACAGATGTTTTGTTAAAAAGTAATTGTCTGTCGCTAAACTTTATATAAAAAACTTACTTCATAAATTTTGTTAATAAGTTCCAGTATTTTCCCCGTTTCATAGAGATAGGCCCAGAAGCTCAGTATTTGCTGATAAGCAGGCGGAAGTATATATTGATACAAAAGCTGTATGTGTTGCATTCTCTTTAACGAGCGGAAATGATTGGCTTATTTAATTACTCAAAGAATTACAGCTATTGGCTTTATCCCATTTCGTACAGATTTATCCCGGAAGATTCTCTCTAATGATGAAAACGAAGAAAGAAAGAAATCTGATATAGACATAAAATCTTTTCCTTGTATGGCCCATTAAATTAAACACAGTTTTTTCTGCACGTCGTTTAAATTTATTTCCTTGAATTATTCTAATTTAATTAATCGATTCCTCAAGGCAGGTCAAAAATGATATAAGGAACTGCTAATTTTGAAATTAAACATCCTGATGTTTTGGTTGTATGGGAGTCAAACATCTTGTAGATTTATTTTTTCATAAAGAGTACAAGAACATTTTCATTATTTAAAACACTTCTTTAACTGGGAATATATGATAATGACCAACAGTTTCGAAAATAAAGGACTTTTAAGCGAGGTAAGAGGGTGGGTATACATTTACGTATATAATAAGATGACCATTAGTGTAATAACATGACTTGGTGAAAGTAAGTTGCAACGGATTTGGCGATGGTGAAAGTTAACTGCGTAGTTACAAAGATGACACTCAGACGACAGACTTAGTGGTGCATTCCATTTGTAATTTCATTCCTTGATAATTCACATCATTACTATGGGTGCGTTATACACTCCACTATTTTATGCAGCTTACATTTTCATAAATAACACAAGAAATTAGAAAAATAAATGCTGCATGGCTAGCGGGAAGGCGACACAGCGAAAAACAACAGAAGAGAAGGGCGAAGAAGAGGGAGTTGCGACGCAATTAACCTTTTTATATCGAATTACATTTCAGATCACATGATAGATTAATGCTCAGATTTCAACGATAAGTGCGCAACGGAGTTGCGATGACGTATTCTTTTCAGAATTGTAAGGAGAAGTTATTGCTTTGTTATTTTTAGAATGAAAGATGGGAGTTGTTAAAATGCTATTTTTAACTTATTATTTGAAAGATAGATTAAATATTTTACATTTTGCATGTTTTGCATACATATATATTGGTATACTGGTACGACAGATTGCAACCAAAAAAGGAAGGTGAATATATACATGTAAGTCAGTCCATGTACCAAATTTCAACGTTCTGAGGCTCCTCGTTTTTGCGATATTCGAGATAGACACATATGTGCGTAAGCACATAATGACGTCACGAAAAAATTCTGTTCTGTGTCCATTTTAAATCCATTTTACAATCCATTTTGACAAGAAAGGTCTTTTATTCTGTCGCTGAATAGAGATGTTACTCAAAAATCTCGCTCAGATGGATTCAAAAGCGGTCAAAATGGATAATTTCGTTGAAATATGATACCTGAAAGTTTTGGCGATTACAATACTTCTTTAACTTCCAGGAAGGAAGTAAAAATAAATAAAACGCAGTGCAGTAAGATAATAGTGAAGGTTCATAGAGAATATTTTAAATAAATAAACGTAAAAACAACATAAAAATTTTGGTTCGATGTTTAACAAACAATAATTGAAAGAAGAACACTTTTCGATGAATTAATAATTCATGTATATATAAAATGCTTCCTCGTTCCATTAATAAATCAAATGGATTGTATAATATGACTTATTGAGTTAACCAGCTACTTCTATGTTAATAAATTTTCCCCTATTTTTCTTTCATTTGCACGAAAAATATTATGAGTGCAACTAGCATTTAGAAAGCGCGTATTGGCAAAGCTAGAGCTAAACTAAACCTCTTCGAGCAACGCATTCCATGTTGTCTACTGGTCAGAGTTGCTGAAAGAGGATCTATTCATATTATTGTGTAGCGAAATTAAGTTACTTAAGTAATTAATGAGTTATCAAAATTTAATCTTTCATATTCCAAATTTATGCTCTACAATGTGGGTTTTACTTAATTTCTTTGTAACTTTGTTTTACTTTAATTGGGGTTTTCATACTTTAGTTTCTACATTCTTAGCTTTCGTTATTCTCGAAACTAGTAAACGGCAGACAATGGAAATTTGTGTGATTTACACATAATATTTGAATTTAAGAATACTTAATTTGTGTTCACATATTTATGATTTATACTACAAGAAGCAGAAAAATTTTATCTTCAATTTGAGACTACTTTTGAATAAATTGCTAAATTAGTTTTTGAGTTATGGCAATTTATTTAATTAATTTCCCTACTTTTGTGGGGTTTCAAAGGAAAGGGGGTGGAATTCCCTGAGTACGACTTTTAGCTGCATTTTTCCCACTCATAAGAGCATTTCAGGCGAGAAGGACTATGTTTGCCCCGTGAACTTTCCCCAGGTGTTAGTTGACGTGTTTTTTTAGCGAGTGTAGAATTAATGGGTGAACTGACAATTAGGAAAGCATGAAATTTTACAGGGCGCAAGGCGAGGTGTGACGAACAGGTTTTTTCACCGTTTTTGGTGGGGTTTGGCGATTTCCGGCACTCCCTCGTAACAAAAACGCGTTGCAGGTGTCGCTCGTCCTCTTTCTGCACGTTCCTTTTCCCATGCAGTTCTGAGGGAAGCTCGTAGAATATGAAGTGGAGCTTATTGTCCCCTCTTTGCAGATATAATGTACGAAACAAAAAAAATTCCTTGCTTCCGCGGAGAATTTTCCTTTTCGGATGAATTTACTAACAATTACGATCTTCTAAGGGCTCAGACTGCCCCATTCATTTAGCGCTTGCTTATGATTTTAAGGTAAATTTTATCTGACTAATTCTGTCACTCGAAACCTTGCCGTAAAAAGAGTGTCTACGCTTCCTGTTTTCTTTTGCCCCTCCAGACTCCTTTTGAAGGAAAATATAATTGAGTTCAACTTGAATTTTTACCAATAATTACCATCATGCTTATCGTTCCTGAGCTTGCGATGAAGTCCAGTAGTCCTGGTGCAAGTGAATCTGGATGAGTTCAACCGAAATTTCTACGAATAATTACCATCATGCCTATCGTTCCTGGGCTTGCCCTGGAGTCCAGTAGTCCTGCTTTTGCTGTTCTCAAATGACGATTTCGCCGGCTATTAGCTTCCTTACCATGCCTGAGAGTTCAACTTGTCTCCAAAGTATATTTTTCTCAACATCGTAAAAATGTGTGGACATTCCAGTTAACATATGCGGCTTCATTTTTTCTAAAAGAGGGACTGGCTGTCCGGAATTCTCAGATAAGATTTATTTTTTTTTTCTTTTTGGTTGCTCAGATTTCTCTTACTTGATTTGTTCATAACTTAAGGAGAAAAAGATACTGAAACTATACTATTTAAAAATATAAATTTTTACTGACTTAATTTAGAATGATTTCTTATGAAGAATTGAAATGTTGATGAATTTAAAGTTTTGTTTTTTGTGTTGGGCATACGTTCCTTGCTGAGGTTGAAGTAATTGGAATCTGTAATAGGTTTGTTCAAGTTTTTAATACTTGTAACTTACCTAAAAGGGTGGTTTCATATGCAACTCTGTTTAATGAAAATTAAGGATGGAAAATTTATTGATTGCTCTAAATAGTAGAATTCATTTTTCTGTGTAATAATAAGTTGAATTAAAGTATAATTTGTTAAAAAATGAAATAATTTTGTTTATGAATTATTAAATTGTTAAGGAAACGAAATAGTTATGTTTTTGATTAATTAGTTTGTTAAAAAATTTGAGGTTTTTTTTTTGGAAATAACTGATTTGTTAAACAATCTGTTTCGCTGTTATTGTTAGAATTTTAGAATTTTTCACTCTTCGAAGATATGATAAAGTTTTATTTAATAGATATTGATTCATACATAGAAGATCTGATTGAAAAATAAATTCTAAGATTTCTTAAATTTAACTCTGTTAATTGTTTTTTTGTTTATGTTTAAGTTACATATTTTATTACATGATCTATCTTAAATTCACTGGTATCAAGGTTCGTAGAGTTGTCCGGGTACAATATTACACAACGCAATTCGTTCTATTTAGATAGTTTTGAGGCAAAATCTTTAATTTGTTTTGTAGTGTCTTCCTAAAATGCACACCCTACAATATCCAGATCAGTCCAGCTAGAGGTGAATTGCAGTGGGTCCTAGACTTGATCAGTTTTAATTGTAGGTTTGTATATAAATACACTGCTCGACATTGAAAATGCAACACCAAGAGGGAGTGGTCAGAAATTTATGCAAATTTTAGAGTAGACGCAAGTCACTGACTTATGCGAATGATGTGAAATGAACAGCTCTCCGACGTACGTGAAGTAAGATATAAGGGAAGGAACGTGCAGAATGGGCAATATTCGTGTTGTTATTTCTGCCAGACGAATTATCGAAGAAAGTTAATTTTTGTCCCGGAGGATACGCGTAATAGGAGAGAATGCCAGGCCGCCGTCAACGAAGGCACTTCCAGCAGATAGACGATTTTACGAGGGGTATGGTAACCGGACTAAGGAAGGGTGGGTTGGCCCTTACGTCAAATCACAGCTGATACCCACATGGATGTGAGCCTGGTGCATCGGCTATGGCGAACATGGTTGGAACAAGAAAACGATGGTAGAAGAAGGGGAGCGGGTGAAGCCAGAGTGACGTCAGCGCGCGTGGATCGCGCATCTGCGCGACAAGCTGTGGCGGTCCCGCAAGTCACTTGTACCGCGATTCTGCAGTACGTGCAAGATACCCTCTGGATGTTTCCGTGTCGAAGAGAACCATTTCCCGCCGACTGGTTGAACGTGGCCTGCACTCACGGCGTCCATTCAGAAGACTGCCATTCACCCCACAGCACAGACGCCAACGTTTAGAATGGTACCGGACTGGAGCAATGTGGATGACAGGATGGCGAAACGTCGTGTTCTCAGATGAGTCACGCTTCTGTTTATCCAGTGACAGTCGCCGCTTACGTGTGTGGCGTCGACGTGGGGACAGATCTAGTCCGGCAGTAACTGTGGAACGCCCCACCACGCGACAACGTGGCATAATGGTTTGGATCACTATTGCCTACGATTCCAGGTCACCGAATTCAGGGCACTATGACGCCCCAACGATACTTGGATAATGTACTGCAGCCGGTGGCAATCCCCTACCTTCTCCTAATGCAATTTTTCAGCAGGATAATGCCTGACCACACAGTGCTCGCATCTGCCAACATGCTGTGCAACTTATACTGCTTCCCTGGCCACCTTACTCTCCTTACCTGTCACCAATCGAACATGCGTGGGATGTGATTCGACGCCGATTGCAGACTCTACCCCTGCCTCGTTCAGAAGACGAACTGTGGCAAATGGTTGAAAAGGAATGGAAAGCCATACCACAGGACACCATCCACACTCTTATTGACTCTATGTCTAGACGTGTTTCTTCGTGCATCGCTGTCCGCGGTGGTCCTACATCCTACTGAGCCGACGTCGTTCTCGCTTTGTATTCTGACTATCATTTTGAAATAAAGATCACTTATTGCTGCTTGCTGTCTCTGTCTTTTTTCCAAATTTCATCACTTTCTGAGCGCTCCTTCTTGGAGTGTTGCATTTTCAATGTCGAGCAGTGAACATTGTGTTAATTGGAACCTCCCAATTACTGGTGCATATTTTCATAAAATATTTTCACATAGCTTGTAGTCTAAATGTCTCACTAATAAATCTTTTATTTAGTTCTGATTGCTATGCGTTAATAAAATTCAGGATGTTATTTAATTAGTTGGCGACGGAGTTAATTTGTTTAAGCAAGTTAGGCGATATAAGGGAAATTAAGCTAAGCAAATATTTGGTATAAGACTGCTTTGATTTTTCATCCGAATGACATTGTCTAGTAACTGATTTAATGACGATAGTAGTGTTTACATAGCTGTAACTCCCAGAGGTATTATGTAGAATTTATTCTCAATTTCAATTAATTTGAAAAGTCTTGAGAAATTTGAGAGTAAAGTATTTTTAAATGCACATATGAACTTCTTTTACGTTAATAAAAACGTTAAGAATTTCTAGATTTTTCCTTTTAATCTCATTTTTGTAATAGTTTGCAACATTAAATACAAACCACCATTCCGAATTTTAAATTGCTTGAATATGTATTACAGATGGAACACTTACAGTGCATTATAATACGTACCCATATGCTCTTAGAGAGACCATGTGTATAAAGGTAATCTATCTTTTAATTCCAGAAGCTGGTGAATTATGATGACTGAAGAAGCACTAAAATTAAAGAATTTCATAAAGAATGTAAATATTGCAAGACATTTCAGTCACATTTTAAACTTCCAGTTTTGTTAAAAATACTTCCGCTCTTTCTTCACTATTCCGCAGTAATAAAATATTACTCATAAAACGCTATTAGAGGTTATGTATCGATAATCTTGAAACACAGGCCATTATGCCTTGAAAATCTGAAAAAATAAGACCTAAAAAAACAATTTTACCTTTACCATTTCCATTCCTCGTTACGTTACAAATTCGCTTATTTGAAAGTATTATAAAAGTTTTCTGTCAGAATGCATTTTTGCCAGAATATTCTTCATTGCGAGAACTATGTAAAAAATCACTTTCTCCAGAATGCTTAATTGAAATACAACGGAAAATAACTTTGAACTTTAGTAGAATCCCTAACTGTAAGATATCATTCTTGACATGTGAACAAAAAGGCTATTGGACAGTAAGCGAGTGCTTGAGAAAGACTTAAAAGGTTTCCGCTTTCATTCATTTTATTTTGCATTTCTTTAGATGCCTGGATAAAAGATATGTCGAAGAAAGAAGGCAGACTGTTTCTGAAATATAAAATTTGACTTCTTAATGCAAGGGACTTAAAAATCATATTGAGTTTGTGTTAAATTAAAACAGTGAATATATGACACGAAACATTTAATTTTAATGAACAAATGTTCTGATGTTATGTAAAAGAATTTCTGTTACAAGTAGTGGTACATTAAAATACATAATAAAACTAGGTATGTATACGAAGCTCTACTCAAATCTAATATTCAAATTTAAACACTAAAAATACGCGATGGATATCGATTTTCGCCAAGAATAGAAATCTAATGAGTAAATGAAGAACTCAGTAGAATGCAACTAAAATAATTTATTTGATTGCAAAATCTGTTCATCTACATGCAGAGTGGAAAAGCTAATTGAACTCAAATAGTAAGATAATATAGAAAAATAATCAAGGTGTTTTTCGGTGATGACGGTTTTTTGCCGGAGCTAAATTAGTTATTAAGTAACATAAACATACCTGATATTCCGTACCAATATGGAAAACGTATAAGAGAATATTTATGCAGGAAGAATTACGAGTTGTCCCTCAAACGTTTTTCAATTTCTCTATTTTTAGGTTAGCTAAAATTAAGGAGAGGGAAATTGGAGACTTAGTTAACTTTTAATTCAGCTGTGTGGTTTTCTGGAGACAATTTTTTATAAAATTTTCCTTTCATTGGAGCATATATCAAAGAAAAATAATAAAATCTATAGAGAATAGGAATAGGCTATATAAAATACAAAATAAGGAGAAAACATGCAAAATATAGCGTTAAAGAAAGAAGACTTAATTAGAAGAGATTTTTATATTAAAATTTATTTTCACTTTTATATAAAAGTGAAAATAAATTTTAATATCATATGTATTATTATTTACTATTTTTTAAAAATTCAATAAATGACTGATTCAGGTAGATAGCAGATAGACAGCACAACATATAAACATAAAAAAGTAATGTTAATTTACTTAGCTCACAAATATGAATTATTAAAATGTTTTCAAAAATAAATAAATTTTAAATAAAAAAAGGATCTCAAAGCTTTCATATTTTACATTACACCCAAAGGGGAGTTTTTTTAACGTTTTGTGTGTTACCTTCATTTATTTAATATCATGTTATTCGCACCTAAACCGTAAAATTCAGTTCAAGAGCAATATCGCGAAATAATTTTTAATTGGGCATATCTTTAGAATGTCCGATACACAGTCTCACGCGCTGGAGATAAAAATGTTTTTTCTGTACAACGTTGCCATTTCTCGCTTTGAAATCTTTGAGTTTGTTAATCCAAAATTCGTTAAAGTTTTACAAAATGTCAAATCGATAGTAAAAGAAATTTCAAATTTTAAATTTGGGCTTCCAGATGCCCATATTCGCAGCAGGATTACGTCATTCAAAATTGTATGGCTCTAGGTACCGTCGCTTTATCACAATGTAAGAAACATGCATACATTTACGCATACTCTTCATTATTTAATTTCTTTCAATGTAATACAGGGCTGCAATATTTGGTGGCAAAAGTTTGAAAAGTGAACCGACATTTAATGCTTCCGACGCAAAAGGCCGAAACAGAAACAATAGTTCTTCAGGATCAAAGCCCCTTTGAACTAATAAATGGCAGCCCTCTTTGTAACATAAAAAAGTATTACCTAACGTAAAACATACATTAATATCGAAAATTCATAAATAAAATTATTTGACTATATAATTTTTATAAAATTACATTACCACTAATTTTTTTGAAGGATAAAGAAGGATGCTTTAAATGATTTTATGGTACCTATTTGTATATTTTGTGTTACTGTATAATTTTTCTTGAGTATATTTTATTAACAACGGACCTACTGTATCCTAAATCGTCATAATAAGCCCATGATGTGAAAACGCTTTTTCTTTTCAAACTTTTGTTTGTTTCTTTTCTTCCTTTTTATTTTATTTTCCCAATCTAAAAAAAAAATGAAAATTACCTCATGCTTTACATTCACCTTTTGGCGGACGATTTCTAACTTGCCATCGCCAATTTGTTTCGCCACTGAAGCCAAATTGGCAACGATAAGCGTCCGCTTTTGGATTTCAGCCTTTTCGCCTTTGTTCGATCTGGGTAAGTTATGATTTCTTTGTTCTCTGGTAATTATGTATATTTCGTATTTCTACATTTAATTTGACTTTTAACCTCAGTAAAAGTATTTTTCGTTTACTCTATTTAACGTTGAAACTTTTGCAAATGGATTCGTTTCTGTGTTTTTTATATTTTTATTTTATTATTGAACTATCTCTGAGTCGAGGCGGAGCTCAAAATTTTCAGCTGAACTATTACAATTAAATAATTTATAATGGTTCATTAGCTAATTTTGGATGAACAGAAGCTCAATGGTTTTCTAAGGATGAGTGGTTCAGTGGTTGCGTTTTTCTATGTATTTTCGGTGCTTTTATATTCACATATCTATAGTTCTTCTGACTTTTGGTTGATATTTGCATATTTATAGGGAATTTTGAAATTTACTGACTTTAAATTTCATTTCTTTTGGTTCTTTGTGGATTTGGTTCTAAATTTCTTACTTTTTGCCCATAATCAATTTTCATTAATGGTATAAATGTTGATGATTTTCCATTCTCTCTTTCCGTTTAAATCTCTAATTCCATAATTCTCTTTTTCTTTCATTAGCCCTGAATTCTTGGTAATTAAGTTAATACTGTGCCTAGCTAATGTGATTGATAAACGAATGACAAAAGTCTCCATAAACAAATATCCTAATTTGCTAACATTTGATTTTTGTTACTTTTCATGTTTGCAAAATCATTTATAAATTCCCCGGGCATTCTCTGTTTTCTCAGCCATCTGAACTTTAGTATGTAGCAGTGACAAATTTGAATAAAAATAAATTTATACAGATTAAATTAAACTCTTTTATTCACTTCTTGTTTAATTAATTTAATTTACAGACCACCGTTGCATAGCAACCGATAGTTGAATAAGATTGGACTGGACGGAAGGTTTTGGGCTACAATCAGGACGGCTGTCAGCTTTAAAGGAGAAATGCTTTCGTTGAAGACTTTCTAAGGAAACTGGCTGATTACAATGGTAAAAACTACCAAATAGCCAGCAAGTTCCACGGAAGTTAAAGACTGAGTGCGAAAAGTTGCTGAAAACTCTTAATTTCATCCTGCATTCGATTCTCTTACACAAAACGACTTGAATATCTCGATGCAGGTTTCTTGAAAAAAAAGTGTTCACGTATTTCTCTTTTGTAAATCAGACTTTGACAGTAAACTTAATGTCAATTTTGGAGTTTTCACAAAATATTGAAAGCCGAAAGATTTATTTTAATTTCTTTACTGCATAATAAAAACTGATCGAAAAGGTTTCTGCGGAGTTATTTCTATAAATATTGACTTCAGATATATTTATTTTTATTTATCTTTCATTATAATGAAAGATGAATTGAAATCGCGACATCTTAATGCAAAATGGGAAGGATGACTCCATGGACGACTTTCTAAGTGAAACTAGCTTGTTACATATAATGAATTAGTTTGTTACACATAAAGAAAAACCACGAAAACGTCCATGCAGCCAGTCCGTTGGCCGAGATTCGAAACCCATACCGAACTACCAATCTTCAGCAATATTATCATTGTGCAGTTGGTGAGATACTCAATGAATCCGGAGCTCTAACCCCCTAGAGTTATTCTGCTCTAAGACCGGGCCGGCCAATAAATGACCGGTGACTTCTAATTCATCTTTCATTACAGTGATTATAGATTCTGAGAAGCTACTGGCTAGGATCTGTACCCAGACAGTGTCGGCCACAGGGGTATATATATTATGAACCTAGTGGTTCTGGAGGTCCCAGAAAGATCATTTATTAACCAGGCTAGGGGTCTGGCCACCGGCCATTTATTGGCCGGCCCGGTCATAGAGTGGAGTGGCTCTAGTAGCCCGGGATAGAGCCCTGGGTTCTCTCTGTAATGATACCTTGCGACAGGCAGCTCGAGCGACTGATAGGTAGCAAATAGAGGTAGCAATAGAAGACCAGTGGCGCCCTGGGAGATTAACTCCATTTGCGTTGGCACCGATTCCTAGAAGGTTCTGGGCCAGTTGTTGAGCCCCTGTTCCAGTTCGGAGGGAGCTGAGGACCGTTAGTGCCATTAAGTTGGCGGAAAAGGGAATGCCCAAAACTTATCTTATCTTTAATGCATAGCGAAGCGGACATATATACGATGATTGCCTAATTGAAGCCAATAAATTGCTTGTAACGTTATGCCAGGTTTCTTAAAAATACCTATCATTTTGTGTTGGACCACTGGGAAGCATTTTGCCTCGGCAAACAAGGAAAAGCCTATGCAGAGATGGCGGTATCGTTCTGAAAGTGATTCTATTGTATGACCATCGGACTGATTGGGATACAAAATTGCAGATTAACATGCTTGTGGCATGCAAGTTTATACTCACACAATTCAGTACTCTAAATAAATTGAAATGACATAAAAATAGTTCCCCCCAAACATTTTTAAAAGTACAGTATTATTTTATCTGCAGGCGAAAGTCTGAAATCTAATATTTCGTATTATATTTTAATAGGTTTTTACCAGATGTTTGTCTCAAATTAATGTTTTTGCACTGCGAGAGTCGGTCTAAATATCCAAATTAATATCATTATACTTAGACATATTTACTCGTACCAGTTTAGATATATAAAATAAATAGTTAATTGAATAAATTTTTATGGGTCCTATATATTAGCTGGCACAAAAAGTAAATTGAATAGGTATTGCTGACATTCTGAATTCTTAGCAGTTAATTTCATTAAAATACAAATCGCAAAAAGTACACAAATATTTCCCTTCTGTTTAAAAAAAAATATATGTAACGGTTTTTGCCATTTAACAAAACTACGTTCTTATTGTTCAAATATAATAAAAAATGAAAGAAATACATGAACCATCGATCATTTAAGAACATTACGAGGAAATCCCAGAACCAGTGATCTTATATTCCGACTCTGCATTACCACTCTTGCCTTCCCAAGCTTAGATTATCTGAACGTGGCAAAGCATATGAGGGCTATTTGCCTAAAGAAAGAGATGTTTTCATGACGGACATCCTAAGGGAAATGGCTCGTATTTACATTATGCATTGAGAAAATCACGAACATCAACTTATTTGCCTGGGATCCAAACCGGTTGGAACCACCCCTATTTGGTCTTATTTACTCGCCCACTAGTGGGCCTTCGTCTTTCCAAGAGGGAGTGGCTGATTAGGTCTTGCCAGACTGGAATACAGGGGAAGATTACACTTATTATAAATATATGTATATTAGTGCATTTGTAAATTTAATGACACAACTATGAATGAATCTAATACCGTAATTGTGATTTAATAAGATTATAAAAGCATTGTTTAGTTTTGACAGATACGATTTAGGACGATTGTATTTAGATATGTGGCACAAAAAAGGGTAAAATGATGCCTATACTTCTGAAAAAAGCCGAAATTTTATTTTAAATGCCTTTTAATCCACCACAAGAATAGTTGCCCTACAACAAATTCCCTTACTTTTTATGGGCTTTATTAAAAGTATTTAAGGAGTTTCGATATGTTGTTCAAAATATAAAAGCCTTGTAAATAAATTTCAGAGGCTGTTGATACAGAAATGTTTCGTTTCCGTTCGATTTATTTTTAATGCACATGATAATATACATACAAGAAAGAAATCTGTACCATGTGTGCATAATAAATCTCATCCAAAGCATCAATTTATACTTATTGTATAAATGTTAAACAAACTTGCTGAAACTTGTTATTATGGCGAAAGAGCATTGTAATTTGATTTGCGGCATAAATATGAAAAATTTCGTTTCTGTTCTGGGTTGGATTTTAAGCAAAATGGAAATGCCAGAATAAATCTTTCAAGTGTTTTTAATCGGAGCTAAATGCTAAATTAAGAAATGCTTAAATGTGAGGACTGTGAGTTATTTTCTTGCAAAAGATTAATTTTTTTGATGTCGTAATTTTTCAAATTCTGTTTCATTCACGAAAGATAATCAAACTTTATTATTAAGTGATTATACTTACCAGCTTCACAAAAACGGAGCAGCAATAAGGATTTTCCCCAAGATAAAGAACAAAATAAAACCACATTTGAGGCAAACGCGAGCTATATTGAACCCAGGCCATGTGAATGCCAAACAAGCAGGCATCAGTTTAGAGCCAATTGACAGTAGTCTAACTTACAATCATCATTGCGTACTTTTGTGTGTAGAGCTACCAAACTCACTTAAAAGTAAGGAAATCATTTTTGCGATATGCCTCGACAAAAAGCATTAAACTTGGCCTCCAGGAAGACCGTCAAAGAAACAATTTCCACAGCGACATTTCTCTAAACTCTAAAGACCAGTTCACACCAACGTGGTCACGCTTTGAAGCGAAAAGCTGTACCAAATCAGAAATGAATTCAGAGAGGGTATTTTTTGGATCGCGGAGGCTACTCGAGTTGACTCAACTTCGACATTTTTCCGCTTGCCTCGTCATTTTCACATATCTCATTTCAGGTTTCCGGTTTATACCACAGTTTTAAAATGATGAATACGATGTCATAAGAATTATATAGAATAATTTATTTCTATCAAAATTATACATTAAAATGTAGTCTAAGGCTCTGAATTTCATCTGTAATATCTTTGCAAATTTTCAAAGTAAAGGCATAAATGTTTTTCACTAATCATGTTACGTTATAGCGAATATAATAAATTGGAATATTACTATAATGAAACCATTACGTAGTAACTATTCAAAAAAAGACCATTAAAAAAACTTTGTATAGGAACCATTAAAAAAAACTTTGTTTTATATTTAAAGAACATTCACACTCACAGTTCTGAAATTGTTCTCGCTGAAGTGCCAAATAAATTTTCTTTCATTCTGAAACATTTTGTAACTGGAAAGAGTTTCCTAGGGTTACTACTTAAGGAAATAAAGCATGGGTTTTTAAATACCTTATATGTCGACTGTTAGTAATAATTCATTAAAATTTGGTAAAATTTATTGAATTATTACAAAAGTATACAATTCCGTACTAAGTACATAAAACATTACTCACTACCAATTACCAACATCCGTAAAAATTACTAGTTGGACATAATATACAATAATGGCATTTAAAACTGAGTGAATTGGGTAAGAATATTAAAAATAAAGTAAAAGTATAAATTATTAAAAAATATGATTATTGTTCTTATATAACTCGATTTCTTAAGGTAATTTCAGACAGAATAATCCTGGAAATTAAATTAAAAGAACTTATGTTCTACTGAATGGCAAAACTGTGAAAGCTACTAATGCGCGAATTCGTCAACAGAAATGATTAGAATGTTATACTTTGCACAGTGTCAATACTTACATAGAAGAATGAATGATATTTACTAGTGGCGGCATAACATTCCATAACGTAAAGTAATACGGTACAGTTTGGGAATAAGGAGGTTTCTAACGTTAAAAAACGTGCTAATATATTCTGCCATTCCCATACAACATGCTCTTGCTTATAATTGAATGATTGATAGTGGTAAACATTAGATAGTGGTAACCACCAGACTTTAAAAGCTACGAAACATCTTTTCTAGATACGTAATTCCTTTAAACACTTTTCCAGTTAAGTTTGTGGGTTTTTATTTATTTAATTCAGCGTTCAATCCGTGAACCCCACAAACACTAACAAGCGAATAATGCGTGTGAATTAAGCGTGTGAATAGAGACGTAAGACTTATGAAGCGTTAACTACCCTTTATTTCTCAGAATAAATATAATAAAATCAGTTCCTAACTCGAAACGTACAGCAAAGCCTCCACTTGGGCTTGAACTCAAATAAATAGGAAATTAAAACTTAACTAAGCTTAACTAAATCTAACTGAAAGAAACAGGCGAAGCTATCAAGATTCTAATTAGTTGGCCCCTAAATCTGAATTAAGTCGACGAAGCCAAACAAGGGCCTAAAGAATGGCCGAGCGTAGCAATAGCTAAGAGAGACGTAGCCAAATAGTAAATGAAACATCGACTTAAATACTACTCTTTATTCATTTGCATTAACTGCGTTTCTGAAAATACATTCTGGTAGGAAATTGTAAATTGAAACTAGAATAGATACGATAGGTTCATTAACTTAAAATAACTGTTAATGAAATTAGGATAAACCTTACAAGTTTTTTAAAAACTAAAATTTTTTAATTCAAGCTCAAGAAATATATTACTTAGTATTAGCTTAGTTATTTAGAAAAATATAACGCGCTACAGCAACTGGCAAAGAAAAAGAAAATGTTTTAAATTGAACTCCGGATTTCCTATAGCACAAACTGTTCACTCATCGAAAAAAAATGTGATATTAATGAGCATAATGGAACCTGCGCCGTTACAACACTGCTCCAGAATACTGTCATCAACTCCTCCAACTCCTACCCTTTCCCAAAGTCGTGCTAGTCATAGTAATGACAGTTTGGCACTTTCTTCTTCCTATGGGGGTGGCGAAATAGCTTTATGAAATCCTAATGTGACAATTTTTCCGCTATTGTAAAATGCGTAGGAACAATTTTCTTTCTGACACTCTCCCCAAGGGCACTTTTTTTCTTTCAGGTAATAATTTTTTTTTCTTTTTTTTTAGTTTATACTTGCCTTACAATTTCGATTACTGCAATTTCAATTATTAGAAATTTTTCAATATTGGATGATTCCAGTAATCGGAATGTATTTAAAACTAATCTCAATTTTTTTCAACAAATTGCATTTCTTTAACTAGCAACATAAATATAGGGTAACCGGACGACTTCGTGCTTGACTTGAAGTTTTCTTTAGATCTGTTCGTCTTTTGAGCCCTTAAATAAGACGAAGAACGAAATGCTACACAAAAAAAAGAGAAAAAATATATAGATTTTAAAATAAATGAAAGGAAAGAAAATTAGTTACACAGTATTACTTAAGGAACTAGCCTTAGCAACAGCAGACGAGTCACAATAAAATGGCTATTTTGTAGCATAAGTAGAGAGTCTGTCACTTAGCTTGCAGTCCTCTGCTCAGATGAATGAATGGATAACCAGTGCCATATTCCTTTCTCGATGAGCCAAAGGCAAGCATTATTCAAATCATACCCCAAACCTCTTTTTTTAACCTTAAATAGGAAATGTTTTATATTCTTGCGATTTCCCAAGTTATTTGACTTACTGTTACTCTTGTGACCATTACTATAAGTTAGAGAGAAGTAAAATGTTTCCTGTAAATGCTATACGCTATTTATGATAATGAGCTTTTGAATCTTCTTTATTTTCATTCAAAATTTTAAAATATTATTATATTTTCTTTCAAAAATAGAAAGGGAATATATTTAAAACATATTTTCTGTTATTCATTTACATTCAGGATTTTATGTAATATTTCTAGTGTTGAAAGAACAATAGCAACAAATACAATGAAAATATCATACCAAATTTCAATATCACTTTCAGTTAAATTTCAGAACCATTTCATGAAGACATGCAGATTTTGCTCAGTCCTTGTTTTTAGATTCCATAAATGAAAAGTAAATGAAAGTAAAAAAGATTTTATGGATCATTTAAAATTTCTAGCGAATATTATCGTTCTTGATCTTGCAAGAACAAAACATAAACTTTAAGGAAAACGCTTACTTTTTTTAGACTTTTATAAATTATTTTATGTTATAGTATAGAAATAAAGCAAAAGAGTTAAAAAATTCAAGTGGAATTACACTCACAGAAATTGTACAGTTATTGAAGTGATAAAATTGGATAGCATCATTCCATTTAATCAGAAAATATTGTTGCAGAAATTTAACAATTTAACTCGACGTATTACGCTGTCAAGCAGCAATGCACGTGGTTTGGAACAAACTTATGCAAATTTAAATATGTCTTTCTGAATTTGAAGGTATTTCTAATTGCTAAGCAAATTCCTGCACTTTGCGATATGCTCAGTTAGTGCAGTGTATTAACGTGTAACATATGTATTTTATTTCGGATAAGATTTGGTGACGCGGCAGGTCAGAAGAGACTACACAAGCATCCTCTAAACATTCTCGCCCACTAGAAGAAGTTTACTGAAAGGTAATCTCCGAAGGATCCCACAGCGTTAGCAATACGACTGATGTGAAAATTTGGGATGTGTCATTAGTAATAGTGTTACGAAGGAATACTCAAGGTCGTAACACTAAAAGTAAAACATGTCATCTGCAGAAGCTTTTCAAGTAGGAACCATAAATGAAATAGACGCTAGGTGCTTCATAACGATATGGACTGTGCAGCGTAGACCAAGACTCTTTCACCTGAATTTTAAGGTCATCGAAGCAAAGCGAAACTGTTACTTGTCGCTAAACGTCACTGAAGTCCAACATGTTCCAAGCTTAGCAGACATGTCAGCCAAGATAATTTGAAAAGAATAAAATAAAATGGGAAATGAAAAAAACATTTGATTCATGTAAAACTAATCTCTATACTTGTGTTATTTAGCGATAATATTTATGACCATGGTTTTTTGCAACATAAATAGCTTGAACAAAATATTATATTTTTAGTGAAACTTTTAATTTTAGGCTGATTCCAAATAATTAAAAAAAAATACTGCCTTACAGTACGATCTTCTTTTAAACAAATATTGTTTAATAAATTTTTTGCAACCCAATAAGAACTAAGTTCTGGTATTACTGAAGTTTAATTTTTTGAGGATATAAAAAAAATTACATGTTTTCCTGAAACGAAATTTAATTGAAATAAGAAATCCAAAATACCAGATAAAACTTTTATCATGAAACTCAAAATTCTACTCCTTTGTTTAATTGTAGTATAAAATAATTCACATTAACAGTTCTTTTACTTCTCATATTTCAAATATTCATCTGACAATAGTTAAGGAATTTATTTCGGAAAGTTACGCTTCAATAAACAGAGCAAAAAAAATCTCATTTAAAAGTTAAAAGCTTACACATTAACATATCGCTTAATTGCTTAGAAGTTAAAATCATTCAAGGGTTTAAATGAAGTGTAACGATGTATAAACGATATTTTAAACTCCGTGTTCAAACAAATGTGTTTTGCTCCGGTTTGCTTACTACTTTCAGATTTCAAAGGTGTTGTCGTTCTTAGTAGTTTCAGAAAAAAGGCTTCTCTTCGATATTTATTTATGCGCCAGTTGTGTATTTCTTTTAATTTAATGTCACAAATTTGCGAAAGCGTCAGGAGCAATACATATCACATTCGTTTTCAAATAGAGAATGCCTGCGTTAAAAGACAGATGAAGAAACGTTTTTTAAGCAAATGCAATAGAAAAGTTTCTCTCTCTCTTTATAT
>KK113344.1:951483-1017118 GCA_000611955.2 Stegodyphus mimosarum | reverse complement strand
ATATATATATATATATATATTAAAGAAAATGAGGCAATTAAGATGGCTCGTTTACGGAAAATTGCTAGTGAAGGTCCTAATCATTTAGAATCTCGAAAAAAGTCTCGTCCTTAGTACTAGTAAACATTTGACTATAGTAAGACATGAATGAAACAAATGCAAAACCTTTTGATAGTAAACAATGATCTACCGAGTAAAATATCTACTACAACACTGTGAGATATATATATAGCATCACGTAATATATCTTGCAATTTAGTATTATTTAGATAGGCTAGTTTTCACTTAGTTAAAATTCTATTTATGTGTTGTTGCAAGCAATTATGAATATATAATTATATTCTTTTGTAATTTACGTTTTTGTATGTTTGTAGTGTTTGGTATCGTTTTTATTTATTTATTTAGTGCATGTTATATGATATTCTTACAGTGTGTTTTTATTAAGTAGCATTTATGGTCTTTTATTATGTTTGTAGGCATTTACTTTCACAGTGTTGTAGTAGATATCTTAAATTAGAATCTATCTGATGTTTAAACTGTCATGTCGCTCATCTGGAAAAAAGAAACATTTGCAGTAGTCGTCGTACTGGTGCCAGTGGTTTCCAAACTGGGGGTATTTGACGATTTTTCATCTTCTTGGTGACAATATAGAATTTCTATAAAATTTCGAAGCTCTGATAGCGAATTTCCTCGAAATTTCTGAAAGTGCTTGGAAAACCTTGCAAATACCGTCTACGTTGTTAGCCATGGTAACTATACTGATTATCACCTCTGTATTATACTTTACTCTGTGAGTTACTTTGGTGGTTAGAGGTATTCCTCAAGGATTTATCTTGTATCCACTTGTTTCTCTCGGCTATTTACAACTGTTGGCCTTACTGTATTAACTGTTACTTATTTCAATAAAATATCATTTTTTGTTTTCATATAACACAATTATTAAAAGGATCTTTATACATCCTCAATACACAACAGAGTATAACATTTATAGCCAAAAAATTAGAATGAAATACTATGCATGCCCGAAAATTAGATTATTGGTATGGTGTTTAACCAAGCGCAAATACTTGGCAAGCATGCTTCCTTTTCTTTAACATCTATACGAAACGACAAAAGATGGGACATGGGGCAACTTCTGCTGACCAAATGAAATACGGTGAAAATCTGTTGTCCATCACCTTCCTTCAGGTTTTAAGACAAAAAGAGTTTTTTAATGAGTAGCATTTATTTCCGAATTTATCTACCCTTATTCACTTTCATCTTCGAACAAAGTGAAAGGAAATTTGGATTTCGCCGCTATCTTTCTTATCCGAAACTGAACACGAGAATTCGAATCTGATAATATAGAAGAAAACCTTATGACAGAACTGCTTTTAATTTGCTAGTGTACGTGTAAACGAAATATAAATTTAATTTTCTAGAGATACTGTTAGCCATTATTTTCATTCTTTCTGCAATCAAAATTATTCAAAAAATTTCTTTAATTGGCTAACTGGATTTGGTGTATGCAGCTCACATCCATAAAAATCTGCTGTGAGCACCACATGACTTCCTCATACTATATGGCTTAGTAAATTATTTACATTTTTTGCTGCGCTTAAAATTATTTCCTCGAATTTCATTAGAGATATATTCCTCATTCAGTCAATTAATTTTGCACTTCGCGACAAGGAAAAATACGTAAAAATTCAAAACATCTTCATCACAAATTGTAAAATAATGAAAAAGATAAAACACCAAATACAGTTAAAAAGCAATTTTTGCAATTAAAATTAGAATTTCTATGCAAACACAAGCAATTCGGGCTGCTGGAAAGAAGCAGATGTTTCGGTGCACAAAACTGAATGTTTACTTTTGGTTCCACTCGGCAAAAATACACTGGTGCAGATATTGACTTAATTCTCTGTTCTATTTAGAGTTTCAAATGTAAGCAAATAGCGGCTTTATTAGGCTTAGTAGCACTTAAACAACTTTTAAATTGTTCATAATTCTACAGCTATTACATGCAGATTAAATAAAGGCATAACAACCTTAACCGAAATAGTAGAACAGCATAAGTCAATCACTATTAAAGGAAAAAAAATGTACAATTTAGCAACATTTGTCAAGGGAATAACTTAACCTAATGATTAATAAAAAAATCTGAAAGCTTTCAGATTTTACATTTCGCCCAAAGGGGAGTTTTTTAAATCTTTTTGTGTGCTACCTTTATTTATTAAATATCATGTTCTTCGCACCTAAACCATAAAATTCAATTCAACAGCAATATCGCAAAATAATTTTAAAATGAGCATAACTTTAGAATTTCCGATACACAGTCTCGCGCGCTGAAGATAATTTTTTATTCTACAGTGTTGCTATTGCTCGCTTTGAAATCTTCGAGTATGTTAATCAAAAATTCTGTAATGTGTGAAAAAATATGAAATAGATAATAAAACAAATTTCAAATTGCAATTAGGGCTTCCAGATGCCCATATGTGGTGGAGGATTACGTTATTCAAAATTTGAGGGCTCTAGGTACCGTTATTTTATCACAATGCGAGAAACATACATAACATTTATGCAGATTCTGCAGATTTAATTTCTTTAAATATGATACAGGGTTGTAATATTTGGTGGCAAAAGTTTGAAGAGTGAATCAATGCAGAAAGTTAATGGATGCAAAATGCCAAAATGAAATTTACATCTCTTTTGGGCTAGTAATAAAGAAAGTCCAAATAAAAAGGTTTTTGTAACTAAGTATAGGAATACACTTTTTAAATAAATAAAATTGTTTAAATAGCCTTCTGTTTTTTGTTCAAAGAAATACGGGATAGTTCAGAGAAACAATTATGATCTGCAAACTCTCAATAATCGGTGATAATTGAAATGAAAAAAATCATATGACTAGAAATCCAACGATACACTTTAATCATGAATTAAAAACGTTAAATTGACTTTATTCTTAAAGTTGCAGGAAAAAAAAAACAGGTTTCAATATGGCTGTAGGTTGTTTGTAAGAACACACAATATACATATGAAAAGAAATAAATTAGTATTCTTCTAAGAAACAGTATACTTGCATTTTCTTGTTTGATAAGAAGAAACTAATCCGTTGTCTCAGAATACAGATAAGGGTTAATTAGATAAAACAGAAGACATTTTATACAATTCCAGGGAATCTGGGAATAAATCTGCATCATCTAGGAAAAAGAAAGCTATCTTTGCTAACTTTCTTTTCTTATAATTCTCATTCTATTTCTATAAAGGTAAAGGTGTGATGAAATTTAACTTGATTTGCAACGTTCCGAGATTCGGAAATATCTAAATTCTTCAGCTAAGGACTCAAGTATTTTTAATACATTTTAGTTAATGATGATTTTATTTCGTTCTAATTCTAGCTCGAAATAAAAAGTACTTTTTATTTACGAGAATTTAGCAGATGGGAAGGCTCCTAAGACAATTTTATCAAAAAAGAGAATAATTCAAATACAGTTAATCTTTGCGTATCATTAGAGACGAAAATCTATTCCTCTCAAACATATAAAACGCCTGCGTGCACGAATTTCTTTTGGAATGGGTTTGCTTCCCTCTAACAAGCAGAATTACAGCTTCAACAATAGCCCGCTTAAGTGAAGTGATTACTTCTCTCTCGGAGATCATTGTACGGTTTCACACACTGTCTGTAGTTTGCTCTTAGAACAGGGCTCAAGTACAAGCATCAAAAGCTAATCGTTGACGCAAAGCATGGGAGAAGACAGTCGATTCAAAAGAATGATTAGTATATCAAATCTCGAAACCAATCACCTATGCACTAACGTCATGGGGAAAGCCCCAGGGAGGAAATGGACATATTAACATATATATTAACATGTATTGTTAATTCCTATTTCAGATAGCAGGAGATTCAAAAATCGCTAACTGGCCGGCAAATATCGGATCAAGGCCTCAATGGGTCCATACACACTCTGGAGTACACGCCAATGTAAAACCAAACGAATTCCCAAATTGGCATCCACGAAAGAACGTACGCGGATACTGTGCATACCATGGCCGAAGTCGCACGTGAAATCGACCATTAATGCCCTTTCGATGCAGCAGCGGCAAAGTTCCTGGGGTAACTACGACATTAGCAGATTATATAATTACCTTCGCAAGATCAGAGATGAATCACGCAGTGGTGAATCTGAGCTGACACAATTCCTGACATCACATGGCCCATACATAAGCTATTTATTTCGTTTTGGCTTTCGAGATAGTGCGAAGTGTATACGTGAAGAAAATGGAGATCCTGACCATTAATATTTTTGACTGTCCAATACAAGACTTTTTGAGGGTGAGAAATCAACAGAAACTCGAAAGTCTATTTCAACTGACAGTGAAGTTCCAAAGCAGACGAGCAGCTGAAAACGCGCTTACGCCAAATATTCACCAGGGCCAGTATTTGAGGTTTTCGTCTCAACAAAGAGCTCAAAGTAAGCAGTACCCTTATTGGTAATGTGAGAAGACCGAAAAAGACGATAGCAAGAAGACAAAGTCATTTGGCGATCGTCAAAATAATCAATAGAAAAAGAGGTTGATAAACAAAAGGATTTAAACTAATTAGGGTCCCGAGAAAGGGGTCCCGTCACACCTAGCGAAGAAAACGTCCTCGGAGATTAAGTTAAATACTGTAGTGGTACAAATTTTGGTTTTTCTCGAAATTCACGTTATGTTAAATAACGTGCCTGCAACGGCCTTACTCGACACTAGGGAGCAGTGCGGTTTTTTGGAGCAGGTTTTTTTTAAAAAGAACTTTCGACGGTTTAGACTGTTTAAAAGCACGAAGTATAAAGTAATTGCAGCCCAAGGTAAACAATGCGTGTGCCTTAGAGAAGTAGAGCTGCATGTACAGATAAAAACGGAAGTCGAAGAGTGAATTTCCTTGTAGTGAAAGATCTGTTAACGTCAGTAATATTGGGAGTCGACTTTTACGCGCAGCGAGGGCAAACTTATATTTTGAAAATTTTAATTCATTCAGGTACAAATGGACGCTGTAGAAGATGAAAGGGTAGCACCTTCAGATGTAGAACTGAATCACCTCCAGGTAAACGATAAGAAGAAAATTGAAGTAAGAAGTTTTAATAAATTGTTTGATTCGAAACCTGGTTTCCGTCAAGTAGTTAATTATGAAATTAATCTTGCGCATGCCCTGTCCAGTTAAGGCTAAGTCTTTTAGGTATGATTAAATTAAGGAAATCATTGCAGAACATCATATTAAAGCGTTGCTGGAAAACAAAATAATTACTCCAAGTAGTAGCCCTTACTCAAGCTTGGTAGTATTATGCAGAAATAAAAATGGCCTCCCACCTTCAGATCTGAAATCGTGGAGATTTGTCGTTGACTACCGTGAATTAAATAGCATATCGAAATACGTAGTACAACTTTCTGCCGATGGTAGATGAAATAATTTTAAAAATACGATCGCCTAATTATGTGACAACGCTTGACCTGACGTCAGGATATTTTCAGATAGCAGTAAAACTCGAAGATGTAGAAAAAAACGGCTTTGGTCACAAAATCAGGGGTGTATGCCTTTTTGAGAATGCTATTTGGCTTAAGCGGAGCTCCAGCTACATGCCAGAAGGTGATGGATATCATTCTAAGACCCGTCCTAAGCAAAAGTACTTTCATCTACCTAGATGACATTATTATTACAAATGAAACTCTCGAGGAGCACGTAGATTACTTAAAAGAAGTATTTTTCATTATTAAATGAAGCCGGCCTCAAGGTGAAATTCCATGAAATGTGAATTCTCAAATAAGGAACTTAGACACCTTGGGTATAAAAGTTTGAAAACAGGCATAGAAAAAGATAATTCTAAAATATTAGCAATCGAGAGTTATCCGCCTCGTAACACTGCTAAAACATTAGCATTCTTTTTGTGCATGTGCTCATATTATTGATCCTATTGTGTGTGCTCATATTATTATTAAGGATTTGACGATGATAGTGGTCCCTTGCTGGTTCTAAACAGGAAGAAAACTGGGTTCACGTGGACAGTAGAGGCGAACACAGCGTTCAAACAAAACAATTAAAACAGACCTTAATCGACGCCCAAGTACTTAAATTCCCGGAAGGGGACCAAAATATAGAAATAGCTAGAGGAGTATCTGATTTCCCAGTCGGCGCCGTCCTTTCGCAAAACGGGGAGCCAGTTGTCTATTTTAGTGAAACGTTGAATCGAACTTAAATTTTACCGCGACGGAAAATGAAACTCTCAGTCTCATTTGCAAGGCAGAAATTTCGAGTTTACTTTGGAAGCGCCTCGTTAATAGTCTACCACACCATGCGGCAGTTGGTTGCTTGTATTCGGGAAAAATCTTTCAAGCCGGCTTATATGCTGAATGTTAAAGCTGCAGGAATATAACCTCATAATTAAACATATGCCGGGGAAAGAAAATGTTGTTTCGGATGCCCTGTCAAGAATTATGTTTGATAACGAGGGGAATACTATTAGATGTACGATGTTAACCTAAAAAATAATTGAGTCTCGTGATACGATCATTATAGAATTGAAAACGGACCCTGAATTCAGAATCATGTATGCGTATCATGAAGATGCTGAACGTTTCGAGCATGTGCACATTACGACATTTAGAAATAAGGCAGCTCACTATGAAATCATTGATAAATTTCTATTGTACACAAAAATAACAAACGACAATCAAGAGTATAGGCCGGTGATCCCAGCGAGTCTGCGATTAAATATTGTAGAACAGCTACATGATTCTCCTATATCGGGCCACCTCGGTAGTAGGAAAACTTTTTAAATGGTCCTGGAAGCGGTTTATTTTCCGCAATTACAGAAAGTCGTGACGGCATATGTCAGGCCATGCCATATGTTTCAATTAGTTAATGATGTTAATTATAATCTGGGTACTTAAATAATATAAAAACTACTTCCCTCAATATGTTGTGGGCATCAATTTGCAAGAACCGTACCCTCGAACTAGGCTAAATGAGAACAGATACCTTTAAACTATCGTGAATCATTTTTCAAAACGGGTAATAATATTTTCTCTCAAACGAGCATCAGCAGATTCATTTTTAAATAAATATATTTTAAGTACAGAGCCCCATTAAAACTAATATTCTATAACGGAAAACAATTTGTCAGTTATTTGAAAATCGTTACACAGGAATCGGCATACGCCATCTGAAAATGGTACCATATAGGTTGCAGTCAAATATAGCGAGACGCTTAAATAAAAATATTTTTAAAATTATTCGGTTATAACTTAAGAATTATCATGACCGTTGGGACTGTGTCAATGAATTAGCCTTTGCATTGAGAACGGCGAAGCATGACGCTGTGGAAAAGCCCCTCGAGAACGTTAAAGAGAAAAATTTTAGGGAGGAAGATTTTAACTCTCTTAGATAAACTCTTTTTTTGCAACAAAGCCAAGAAGAATTGAAGTTAAAGGATATTCAGAAAATAGTAGATGAGACGATAAGAAACTCTGATTTAGCCAGACAGAAACAAAAGTTATACAACGAATAAGAATAGACGTAGGTGGAATATACTGTAGGTCAAAAAGTACCGAAAATTAAACATTCTTTATCATCTTCGCCTGAAAATCAAGTGGTGAAATTTGAGCCCAGGATCGAGGGGTCTTTTATTATTGAAAGAATTAAATGTACAACTTTATATTTAAAAGACGCGAATGGACAGGAAACGGTGGCTAACGTTGATCAGGGGAAACCCTATTATAAAAAATTGATTTTCAAGTTTAAAAAATTTTTTTCAGGAACCTGAAAGCGAGTACCCCAGTACATAAAAGAAATGCGATGACAACTTCGTCGGAAAGCTAGAAGGGAAGTGGAACAAATATGAGTTCCAAGACCCCAAGAGAAAATGAAGCTTTCTTCAAACTCGAATGGAAGGCCAGCAAAGCGAGTTCCTGGAGCACAGAAAAGAAAATCATCAACTATGATTGGAAGGAGAACTGTTCCATCACAGAGGTTCCAGATGCAACGAAGAAAACTTCATCGGACGTTCGCGACAACCGCACCAAGAAATACCAGGCAGGCAAGAACCAGCGTGAAGAGGTCTGTGGTGCGAAATGCCAGCGGAGTCTATATCCACTTCGCTCCCGTAGACAAGAGGAAGGTCATAAAGAGGGCACAGAACCCCATAAGAAAGACCGCATAAGCATTCAAGCGAAGTTCCAACTACCACAACCAGACCCACAACCAGAAAGAAAGGAGGCTCAATTCATCGTCAAAGGTTTAAAGATGAAGGAATCCCGTAGGAACTATGAAGGCCGGCCTCGAAGGAAAGCTCGACTGATTGTCCGACGTTGAATTGTCAGACGTGGAAGGAGTTTATCCACAAAAGAATAGTGGACTATAAAAAGCACAAAGAGAAGTAAAAGGTTTCTATGCTTCCTCACTTAGAAAAATTGAGATTGAGTTTATATCATTTTGTTCAAAGTTGCTTTTTCTCAAGCGGGAACAATTGTTAGATGCTTCTAAAAGCAAGATTTTTTTTAGTTCGCTAGAAAGTATGCTGTAAATATATTTTAGTCGGAAAGACTTGAAATTACGATTCAAATGGTAAACTAAAAGTTATAATTAAATTTTTCGAAAAAAGATTGTAAACCATCTACGGCAACTGTATACGTTGTGGTGTAAAGCGAATCCAAAAGCTTTACTTTGTTAAATGTATAAATGTAGCGAAATATGATGAATGTAAAATTACTTTGAAATTCATACTTTGTTTAAATGAAATATTTGAAAGAAAGTTAATAGAATGAATGTGTTGAAGCTAGGCTCTCCAGTTACACGAAAGTTTAAAACATTTTCCCGGGTGTAGCACACTAGGTTTATAGTATTGAAATTTAGGTGTCCTTTTACATCTGTAGTGTCTAGATTTTGTTTTACTTTTAGAAAGTTCTCAAGATGGTAGTGTTCGTCATATTAAGACATTTCCACGCTCATCGCCTTACAGTATATACATATGGAAAGTGTTGGGGGATTGAGTTTAAAGTATGAGGCATGAAATTTTATGTGTTCTGAACAAAATAATAAAATGTAAATTTTACGGGAAAGTGAAAACTATTTCTCTGTATAAAGTACCAATACTTTTTCCTTCCAGACATATTACAAGAACAAGATAAATTGTCATGATAACGCAAGACTACAAGATGATGTATGTAGTTCCAGACTAAAATATGGAAAAAAAAATGTAAGAATAATTTTCTTTACCTTAGTTTTAGCTTAGGTTTAGGTCATTTTGTAAAGTTGGCCCCAAAAGGAAGTTAAATTTCAATTCTTAGTAGTCTAATTAAGTTTGAAAAATCGAATGTTTGAGAAGGTTAGAAAGTAATTTGATAGAAAGTTTTTTTACATTTTAAATCTCTCAGCAAGGTCTTTGTGGCACCTTTTTGTTCGAGTACTTTAATTCTGATGAGGAAAAATGTAAGGTATATTTTAATTTTATAACAATTATTTTAATCTGGAAAAGCCTTTCCTATCAATCCTTGTTTCGGCTTACAAATCCGTACCAGAATGAGGTTTTAGAATACCCTTGAACGCAAATGAGTTAGACGAAGTATTTAAGAAAGGTTCAACTTACTTCGTTAGAGAATGCTTGGAATCATTAGTAGCCTGTGTTTGCCTTCCGGCTAAATCACTCTTCAAGCTGTTACGGTCGGCCATATTACTACGTGAATTTTGATATTCGTCGGCTAGTTTAAATTAAGAGCCAACTAAAGTTAGATACTTGTGTTTAGCTTCGGCCAAGTCTCTTTTAGTTAGTTACAGTTTAGTTACTTATTTCCCATTCCGAGTTAAAGCCCAAGTAGAAGCTTACTGTAAGATCGGGAAGGGGCCAACTGTTATTCTTATTTTGAGTGAAATAAAGGGTATTTTAACCCTTCTCGAGTCTATGTTTAAGTTATTTGAACTCAGCGATAAGTCGCTACACAGTTCACAAGGTTCCTCGACGTGTTCATCTTAGACAAGAAGTGTGAAGAAACCTACAGGTTTATTAAACCTCTCCTTAATTTTGTAGTTAGTTTCAGACATAGAGATAATGCGCTTCACGTCTGTTATGGGTTTTCCATTAATAATCTTTTACCAGATCAAGCGAAACTTCAAAACTTTTTACATTCTTCCACAACGGTAATTATTTTATACCTAGCGTACAAAGTATTTGAATTCATTTCTAATTACTTGGCAGGGATTAAGCATTTCTAAATCTACTTACCTGTCGTAATCTGCATAAAAAGCCGCAAAATGAAAGTAATAATTTTTTTTCTCTCCTCCTACTGATACAATTCGTTTCGGAATCAGTTGACTGTTGTCGCATGAATACGAACATCTTTTACTCCCATTTTGGTACCTAAGGATTTCATAAAGTTTATTTAATTTTGATTTTATTCCAAAATCATTGTCTGACATTACTTCAATAACTACTTTCTTCCTGTTTGAGGTAAAGCTACGACGAACGATTACGTAATCTTTCGAAAATATTAAAGAAAATGTTAAAGTAAATTGCTTGAAGTACGTTTTTTGAAGAGGATGTATCAAAACCTTTCACTTCTCGAAAAGATTACCTATGACTGTCAAACAATTTGAGGAAACCTACTTTGTAAATTAGAATATTTCGGAAATTAACGAAGAAAGATCTAAAATTATCCGCCCTCTGAGTTCTTTGGAACCAAACGTTTAATGGTTTTATCGATTTTGTACTTGTGCTTGGTGATAACGTTTCTTGGCATGTAAATCTTACAGATTTTATGGAAGCCAAGATTGTCGGTAATGATTTGATAACCAGTATAATGCAGAAAATATGTCGCCTCATTGATAGTAACTTGCCGCCTACCTTCTTTTCAGGTTCTTGAATTTTCCTGTTAATTATGAAGACTTAGGACGTCCTTCTCTCTCTATGTGCATCATACTTGTTTAATCACATAAAAGCTTCCCGATCCACTTATATACTTCCATATTATATACGTTGTCCTCGTATTGCGCTGGAATCCCCCAATTAATTTCTGCCTCTGCTAAGCTTATCAGCCGAAAAAATAGGATTTCTCCTTTTTGTTACGTCATCTCGCATACAGGAAGCGAAGAGACTATGTTTGTACTGGAATTCAAAATTATGTTATTCAAGTCAAGTTACGATCATATGACCTAAAGAGCACCAACGTTCAGCATGCATGCTCAGAAGATAATCTGACAAATCTCAAGACGTGTTCTAGGGAAAAAACGGATAATGCTTGATTTTATCTAGGAAATACGTAAGCATGATATTGAGCAAAGTTCATTGGAAGGGAATGTAGACAACGTGAAGTAAAGAGGATATTGCTTATCGAAATAAATCCATTAAATAAAAAATAAAATTTATTAGAAACATGGCATCATAAAAAAGGTATGTGTATTATGCGTTATTATACATATTCCACGAAATGGAATAATCATTACAGTTGAAATTAACACATTCTTTAATCGAATTTTGATGCACCCCAACAGGGGCCTAAAGTTCAAATTGTTGAATGGGTTTCGTGGTTTCCTCGTGTCTACGTGTCTTCACGTAAATAAGAGTTTCGTTAGAAAACACTTCACAAAGGTATTCGGTTTCCTACCATATTGATTTCTTGTTTCCAGCTAGCTTTAATTTATGGTAGAACAATACCTTAGAAGGTTTGCTTTTCTGCCATTTGGCACTGTTGTACTAAAGCGAATCTAGTTTATATCTATGATTTTATGTTTTGCATCTTAGATTCTGAGGATTAGCTCTTAAACTAGAAATTCTATCATACTCTTTATCTTAAAATATTTGAGCTATATTTTTATGTTGTTTAACATACCTCAAAACATTTTAAGCTATTTTTTGTTTATCACGTTTTTAATAATCTAGTTCAGTCATGAAATATTATTCTAAATCTTTATTGTCTTTTTTCTGTTCCCCGGCCAGTATAGTGGTGACTGTCGTAGCGATGGGCCCAGGTGCGAATTCCGGCGAAGGCATGGTTGTAACTGTCCATCCCTTAATAGGTAGCAACGCTGGCCACCTGTTAGGTGCTTCCTTAAAGAGATGGTCACCATTTATGGCCTTTGTAGTGGCACAAGGCTAATCGCTATTAAGTAAAGCGCCCAGACATGAACAAAAATTCGTTTTTCTTCTAAATCTTAACTTTATACTTAGAAATTTCTATCATATTTTGTTTTTACTTAATTTATATATATATATATATATATACGCGTGGATATATATATATATATAAACCAATAATTCACAATAAATTATAGTGGAAATATAGAAAATGGTATATGGAAAGTTTTCTTATTCTCATTTATTGTGAATTATTGGTTCATTACTTTGCAGCTTTAGCATAAATCTTGGGCTTATTTATTTACTTTTGATTACTTTTATATTAAATATTTATTTGTATGTAAGATGTAACAAAATATGATACTTGCTTTAAAGGATAATTGGCTACTTCAAAATTAACATTCTAAATTTGGTGCTCTCCGCCTAAGTTCGTCCTTTCTCCCAGATTCGAGATCATTCGAGATTACGTAACGCTACTTGAAAAAATAGAACTAAAACCGAAAATTAACCAATCACAGATTAGCTGTACTTTGTGCACCTATCTTGCATAAATAGCTAATAACTGCGTATCAGACCACTTGCTGCTCCCACCAATCTATGAGACAACCAGTACTCTCTTTGTTGCTCCTCGGTCGGTCGTTATCTTTTCTTTCGATTTGTCTGATTCGGAAATTTGTTGTATTTTGTAGTAGTTATTCATTGTAGTGCATTGATTTTGGTTGTTTTCTTGTTGTTTCACTATATCATTGTATATATTGTATCTGCATTTTGTATAATTTTGAATTGTATCTTGCACCTTTGTTCTTTAGATTTTTTCATTTGTGATTTGTCATAGTTTTGCTTTGTTCCCGCTTGGCCCCTCTTTTCGTTCTCCTTTCCTCTGACTTCTCATCTGAGATTTCTCCACTTCTAGAGTTCATTACGTCATGTGCCTTAGGGCCTTACTTCATGAACCGGCAACATTGTCTCGGCAGTAGCCCGGTGATAATCAACAGTCTAAGAGTAAGTCTTTTTCACTCTTTCGCCTGGGTGCTGACAGGTCACTCAGCCTATGCTAGCTATTCGCTGTTAATTAAAATATAATTGCATATTTAAAATTATGGGGCGTGTTTAGCATCCTTAGTCTTCTACAATTATGTATTAAGAAATTCGTCATTCAAGAATAAATGATGTTTAACTATCAATTCGGTCCTGCTTCTAATATTCCGTCCGATCCTCAATTACGCCATGATGTCCAGACATCTACGCAGCAGTGTTTTCGGCCATGACTTAAAGTGAATTGTTTTTTCTTCCGCTAAAAGTTCAATTTTTACAGAAGAGTCACGTCAGGATACTATAAGTATGGACTGGAAAATTATTCCCCAAGTGGATTTCGGTAAAATATCTACAAAAGTTCAATAAATGTGTCTGTTTATCTGCAAGCCCAAAAATCCTAACGTCAGCGAAAACAAAGTGTACGACCATCTGTACAATGTTAAGGAAAAATAAGTGTTCTAAATCATCAAAGTGAATCATCAAATTTGTTTCCGGTGTGTGATTTAACGCTATATTCAAAAGTGCTTTGAAAATCCTCGAGTGTCTCTAAGTTCAAAATCTAAAAGAAGGAAAAGTGTTTCGTATCAAGGTCAATATCTGAAACGTAATCAGTGAAAAATTGTAGTGAATATGTTAATGGTTCTTCCTTTCTTCGAACATTCGTAAAGTTTTCATTGCGTAAAAAGAAAACAGACATCCAGTTTGCTAAGTTTAACAACCGTTATCAGTGCAATATTAAACACGAAATAGTGTTTTGTGCTCTTTCCGTTGAACAACGGAATATTATCAAAAGTGGTGTTGAAGTGCTATTAAATTTCAGTTTTCTTTCCTCAAGTAAATTAAGTTTTAAAATAACTCTGCATTATATAAGTAACTTTGCATTTATAAGCCATTGTGTTGTTTTATAATTTACTGATGGTAATATTTTGCTTTAATTATTTTAAGATGAACGTTAATAATTTAAAAATTTATGATTTATTTAAAATGTAGTTTTGTATTTCTGAATATGAAAAAAAATTAAACTTAATAAAAATGAGGTTAAGAATTTTTAGATTTTACTCAGGGATAGTTCCTAATGTTAGTAATAGTTTTGTACTATTGTTTAAATTTCTCTGAATTTATATTTTTGAATTTTTGCTGTATTTTAACAATAGAATTATTGTTTGAAAATTTTTAATTGTAGGTATTTCTTTAATGTTTTAAGATAAACCTTGAAGGTTCACCTTATGGAAAAATACATATATTTAATCCAAGTAATTTTATTTTTTTTATAAAATAGAGTATGTTTTAATTTTTAAAATGGAGTGATACAGCAGTTCGAAAAATACCAGTTGTCCCTATCCAAGGAACGGAGGCCTTTTCTACAGTAACTTGTATTTTGGCAAATCTTTTGGCTAGTGAAGAATAAACGCCATTTTTCTCAAATCATAAACCAATATAAGGGATATGTTAGTATTTAGAGAAAGTTATGGGGTCTTCAGGTTTTGTAAGGAATAAGTAAATTTTAAAATTCTTAATAAGAGTGAAATGTTTGAAATTTGTTGTGTTTATGAATGATATACACAAAATTTTAATATTTTAAAATGCCT
This sequence comes from Stegodyphus mimosarum, assembly GCA_000611955.2. Taxonomy (NCBI): domain Eukaryota; kingdom Metazoa; phylum Arthropoda; class Arachnida; order Araneae; family Eresidae; genus Stegodyphus; species Stegodyphus mimosarum. The sequence goes on along the minus strand of KK113344.1, from coordinate 1,002,414 downwards.
TACCTAAAAATATAATTATGAAGATTCTGAAAAAAAATATGGTATTTTTAATTTAAAAAAAATTCCTGATAATGAAAATTTTAAAAACAAAATTTACTTTTCTTTCTTCTTCTTGTAGGGTAATATTTATTTCTAGTTTCCTAAATTCTAAAAAAGACTTATTAATTGCCTTGATCACACAAGTTGCTTGTCTTAAATTTAAATTAAAATTTTGTAGGATTTTCTATTTTTTACATTTTGATCTAATTCATTTAAAAAGAATGTTTTGTACGAAACACTTTTATACAATGTACAATGCCAAAAATGAGTTACCTTTTATTAGGCAACGGAGGGTTTTTCATATTTTATACTAAAGCAGCCCCAACCATCAGCAATAAGTCATATTAGTCATGCTGATTTGTTGGAGAAGACATGCCAGAAAAATAATTCAAGGTGTTATTGTTTCAGCAAATATTGCATCATATTATTAGAGATTTATATTGAATTGTTTTCTTAAGCTATTATATCCTAATGCTTTGTACTGAATTTTTATATTGCTTTAAAATATGTCGATGTATTGTTAATTACCTACGATAAGAAGAATGAATGCAATTAGTGCATTACTCATAAATTTTATATTTCTAATTTTTACATAAAAAGATGTTCCACATCGAGAGGCTTTAAAAAAACATTTCGTTTAACTTCAACTATTTTTTGAAAAGGACTCTAAATAAAACAAAAATTTCACTTTTCAATGGACATTTGGAAGAAAATTGAAGACTTTCATGATTTTAATTTATTATTTGGTAGGATTACATATATTATTGTCTTATAGTTTTAAATTAGATGTTTAGTTATAAATTATATGTTTATTTATGAATCATAGGCTCCAGTACAAATTTATATAATTTTAAGTATTTTTTAATTATATGAGAAAGATCATGAGTTATGACAGGGCATAGTTCAAACCTGTACGCTATGTCCTGAATGATTTCATGTCTTTCCCTGTCTTGCTTCGCTATTCCTTTTCTGCCACCCTGCTCTCCCGATCTTTCTATGGAAGGGGGGAATATGTAAGATATAACAAAATATGATATCTGCTGTAAAAACTATTTGGTGACCTCAAAATTAACATTCTAAATTTGGTGCTCTCCCCTAAGTTCATCCTTTCTCCCAAATTCGACATCATTTTAAATTACTTAAGACTGCTTGGAAAAATAAAGCTAAAACCAAAAATTAACCAATAACAGATTAGCTGTACTTTGTGCACCTATCTTGTATAAATAGCTAATAACTGAGCAGTCTCCTTCTCTCTCTCGCCTCTTCGCCTGCGTCCTGACAGCTTGTCGCTCAGCCTCTGTTAGCTATTCGCCGTTAATTAAAATGTAATTGCATATTTAAAACTACGGGGCGCTATTAGCACCCTTAGTTTTCTACAGTTATGTATTAAGAAATCCGTCATTCAAGAATAAATCATGTTTAACTATCAAGCCGGTCCTGCTTCTAAAATTCCATCCGATCCTCCATTACGCCATGATGTCCGGACATCTACGCAGCAGTGTTTTCGACCGTGACTAAACGTGAATTGTTTTTTCTTCCACCAAAAGTACAATTATATATATATATATAAATGCATAATTTTCACGTTAAATTGAAAATTGATTACACTTTTGAATGTGACACGTTAATAACATTAATGCATTTTTTATGAGAGAAATCAGAAACTTTTAACTTAACTTTTGGTGTCATAAAAACATCTTGCCTTTGCATATTTTAAATCACTATCTGCTAAATAAATTTAGAATGTTACATAAATATGAGAGGAAGTGTACAGAAAAATTCTTTGTCTTAATAAATTGCGCAAATATAATGTTCTCTAAAATGCAAATGTAATTTTCTCTCAGAGCAAGTAGTTCTTGGAAATAACAAATATGCATTTTTTCACTTTATAATTCAAATATGAGTGCGAGCGTAAGCAAATGAATTATTGTTAAGAGATTTTGAATGGAAATTTAATGCTGTGTTCAATTCGCTTTGTTGATCAAAACTAGCTGAAAAGAGGATTAAGGTATTATATAAAATGCTGTTGTATTCACATATCAGAAAAACCATGAATTAAAGTTCTAATTCTAAAGATGGTTTGGCACAACGGCTTCTAATTGACACACATGCATTTCAAAACCAAACGAGAACGTAAAGAGGAACAGTTCGCGTGTAATTATACCGATTTTTAATATACTTGAAGTATAAACGTTATTGATGAAATAAGTGTAAATGCTTAAAATGACGTAAATGCAATACTTTTAGGTTTAACTCCAGGCTTAAATATCCAACCGACAAAGGATTTGACTAAGTAACTCGAAATCTCTGAAAACTGCCGTGGAGAAAGACGTATTATCTTGATTTTAATGCTACTCCCCTTCCAGTTGTCTCGGTTGCTTGGCTTTCTGTCTCTATTATAAATTAAATTACGTTTGCACATCTATTTTGCGCATAGATGTAAGTTTTCAGGTTTTAGGTTGGATTTAAATGCTAAAAGAAAACAACTCATTATAATTTCAGGTTTGATTAATTATCATTTAATCAGGTTTAATTAATTATTAATTTCAGGTTTAATTAATTATTATTTTCAGGTTTTAGGTTGGATTTAAGTGCTAAAAGAAAACAATGCATTATAATATACATTTTGGAAAATTCTTAAATTAAAATTGATTAAATTGATTGATCATTCCATATAATCTGAAGTGGTAAAAATTGTTTAGAATGAGCCTCTGCAGAATACTTAGCAACACTGCCCACTCACGTCGCTAGTTCCGTCTAGCAGATTATATAGAAAATGATAGATGTTTTCATTCTCAGAATCAGAGGCATTTACTCGTTAAGTATATGATAATGAGATCTGTTTAGATAGAAATTGTAAGATGCGCCATAAAACTTCTGAAGTAGATATGAGATTTGCATTTTCCCATAACCATTTTAAGAGTCTTCAAGACTGTAAAAATTCTGACAAAACATTTTTAAAGCGTATGATAACAATGTTGCAATAAAATAGACTCTAGACAAGCATGGCCAACATCAGCTGGCAAGAATACTTCATGCAATAGTGGCGCAATATGGCCTTAAGAATTCAATGCTGTGGACTCAACGTAAGCAGCCCGAGAAATGTGGTTTGCTGGCTATGTTACAGCATCCGAGGACAGTCTGCCTAATGTGAAGGGATGACTTCATGTGGAATTTGCTAAAGGAAACTGGATTGTTTCCATATTATGCATGAGGAAGTTTAAGAAAACGCCCATGTGGCCACCCGATGTTCCAGGATTTAAATTCGGCTCAATTTCCCAATGTTCAGTAACTTTATCCACTTGGCCATTAATATGCGAGTAGAACTGCGTAATGCTTCCTTTTTGATATGGGTCTTAGGAGCTCATATCATCTAGAGTAACCTTGTTGAATGTAAAATACAAAGCTATGTACGTCACGAGGTCTCTGTAATCCAGATATTAAGTACTTGATGACTAAAGTAAGAGTAGTGTGGTCTAGCCACTTGCATTTCCAACTATTTCGAGCAGATGGTAGAACTTGTGTGAAGAGGGTATGCCATGAATCTATGGATACCAATAACAACAGGAAGCTGCATAGATAGTGATGGTTTGGTAATTATAGGCAATTTGCTTACCTGTATTCTCTGGGACATTTTGTAAATCAACAAATGACTCTGACAGGTAAATGCGATTTGTGCATTCTGTCTGGTGAGTTTTATTCGCTCATGTTTTGTTTCCGATCTGGTAGGTTTGGCTTCTTTAACTGCACAAAGCGCAGCAATGAATGACTATAGTCCTTAAGTTATGAATTATAGAAATGTACATTAGTTTAGAACCTTACCATGTTCAACCTGTATCATCAGAACTATAAGTTGTCGAGCACATTCTGACGCCACATAATGAGTTACGGACTGCAAAAGTCTTATACTTCTGAATACACCAAAATTGTTGACATCTCTACTTCATCATTTACAGAATACCGTCAAACATTCATGCAGTCAATATTTCTTCAATTCGATGAATTCCAAGAAAGAACGATTCAATTCGATGAATTCCAAGAATATATTAAACCTAATGTATCAGTTATTATTTCGGCCTTCAGGAATTATTCAGGCCTATCTCACAATATTCAGCTAATAATATACAGTATACAGACAAAAAGGTAAATATAATACTATTTTAGACTGCCATAGTTTTAGTTTAGTTTAATAAGAATAGATTTTGAGTATATTTTTCTGTGGTAAAGAAAATGAATTCTTTTACTGAATTTTAGTAAACGAAAAATGAAAGCATATGTTTAGATTAAATACCTACATGAACAAAAATTAACTTCATTTTTCACATGTTAATTTAAAACAGAAATACGTTCTGTTCTTAGGCAAATAAAAAAATAAAATCCAAAAGGTTTCAGATTTAATATTACCCCCCAAATGGGTGTCTTTTCCATTTACACATACATACACTCTTCGAGGGGATTTAGACTAACTCCGCTTTGGGCTAAAAATATTTAAAAGCAGCATATCTTTAGAATTTTCGACCGGCAGTCTCTCGCGCTGGAAATAAAAACATTTTATTCCGCAAAGTGTGTTGCCACTGCGGTTTTTGAAATCGTTGAGTTTCTTAATCAAAACTTCGTTAATAAAGTTTAAAACATATGAAACAGGTAATAAATCAAATCCGAAATTCCAACATTGAGGCTTCCAGGTGCTCATATTAGGGTGGAGAACTACTTTATTCAAAATTTAATTGTTCTAGGTATCGCGGTTTTTTCCCAATGCGGGAAACATATGTACATTCATGCAGATTCTTCATTACTTAATTTCTTTAAATATAATACAGGGCGATAATATTTGGTGGCAACAATTTGAAAAGTGATACAGTCAATTGTATTGATTCGACGCAAAATGCCGTTTCGTGGCCCATAAGCTCTTCTGCGCTAACGAATCCTTGAGCTAATTAGTGTCATTGTTTAATTATGACAGAGAAGAGTCTGTTCTTTCATTTTCTTTAACGGAAGTAAAATTACTTTACGTACGGACTCTGATTAACCACGTTAATATTGAAGACAACGTTCTGGGTTAACCATGGTACATAATACTGAAGGAAATGTCTTCGGTTAAGGCAAAATCGCAGGGAATGCAAAGATAAGTTAGAAAACACAGAAAAGCACAAGGGAAAATATTATCAAGAATCATATGAATTTTAAGTAGTTTAATTTAGAGAATAAGTTTAGTTTTCCTCCACAAAAGAATCTAATGGGCTAATTCCCTCCACAACTTCTTGAGCTCTCCAACGGCTAAGCCGCGTATGAACATTCGTAGTTCGATTTGGGTTCGATCACCAGCGAACGGGCTGACTGCATGGACATTCCGTGGTTTTCATCGTGTGTAACGTGAAAACGAGGCATTTAACGTAACAAGATCCCCACGAAGTCATACCTGCCAAACAGGCAGATTACCCTCGAATGTTGTATCATAGACAAGTAAGCAAATAAGAGCCAGTTCCTCTTAAAATGTCTTCCACTAAAACATCCCTCCCTACAGGCAGATAGCTCTCAGCTCTCAGTCTTTTATCATCGACAGCTTTTGTGTGTCTGTATAGTACTCTGAAAATGTTTCGCGTTTCTTCAGTGTCACCCAGATTTTTTGTCTAAGATTTCATGACAGTTGTGATATAAAATCGCGGCGCAATAGTTACCTTTATCGCAATATATCGTTGGTCCATAAACTGTAATAGGTTTGCCACATTAGAGTATAAACGTTTTTAAATAGGTTTCCCACATTCTGATCTTAACCCTAACTCACATAAATAGCAAAGCGTATCTTCTTAAACTAAGATCGCGTTTCAGAAGGGCCTTATGACTTCTTAAAATCTTTTCCATGACATACATATTTCATCTCGCACCATTGTTGAAAATTTATTTGATTCATTAAACTCTTTTTCTGATTAAAATGGTGAGCAGATAAGATGACTGCTCTCGTCCCTCTTGTCTCTTCGATATCAACCAGTTTCAACTTATGACTTCTGTCACTTTAGAACATATTGTAACTATCACATCCTATATACTGATCTTATGGCCAAACGCAGTTCTTTCATTTTCGAACATCAGAAGTTTGTTAACAGACGTTTTCATAAAATGCTGAAGTCATCAATATAGCATGTTTGTTTTGAGAGAATTTTATCGGCCACAATTAATGCATCAAACGGACTGCAACAATCCTTTGTTACACTCGGATCACCAAGCAGAAATTTATCAAACATTCCAAGTTCTTTTATGCTAAAGAGAATTTTGAACCGTGTTAACCACACCTTTTGTTCCACGCGTTCTTTTCTGTTTTGTATTTTTTGTAAATAAATTCGTTTTACCATGATAGTGATTTTGAAAAATAAGGGTCCTTTATTCTGCTCATACGAACAGACGGCAAGCAGAAATCGTCCAAGTTGGCTCGAGAACAATCAAAATGGATATTTCCGTTGAAATGTAGTACAGAAATATTTCAGGATTACGATACCCTGATGGTGGTTTTGTGGTAGTAATTTTTCTATCGTTCATCAATAAATTAACTTACTTTTGTCCGACCATGCTGGATTAATATACATTAGGATGAATCCTCTTTCAGTTAATCAACAGGATATTATACTTTTGTTTAAATAAAAGTTGATATGAAAAAAATGTTAATTGTTTCACTAGAAATCCAGTAAATGTGTATTTGACCTACAGAAAAACAACACTGTTATTGGAATTTGGAGTATTGTAATCCTGAAACATTTCTGTACTATATTTAAACGGAAATATCTATTTTGATCGTTCTCGAACCAATTGGACGATTTCTGCTTGCCGTCTGTTCGTATGAGCAGAATAAAGGACCCTTATTTTCCAAAATGGATTGTAAAATAGATTCATAATAATTACGTTTAAATGAAGTACCTAAAAATATGCATAATTTAATAGGCAGCACATGGAACTCATGAGGTATCCACATCAGATTTATTTTGTACTGCGAGCTGTTCAGTACCTGATTGGTACTAATTTATGTGAATACCTTTTTGTACCCTAGCCAAGTTAACCAATTCAAAATATGCTGAAAATAAATTCTTTTCCAAAATTTGTTCAATATAATTTGTAATTCATTCTTCCTTGCTACAAGAAGAGAAATCCTCATAGATTATCTACAACTATCTAGCTAATCGTTTAGGCCAACCGGAAGAAAATTCACATTAATGAGTGGATCGTGTAGTGGTATTCTGAGTAAACGCACTTGTTTTACACCCGGGAACGGCCATTGGAAAATGGCTTGCTATGGTTATCAGGCTCCCTGCCAATTAAAAAGAATTCATTCCAAGTCTATGCCACCATAATCAATGAAATACCAAATATAGCATCCAATATAGCTAACATATCTTTACTAAAATAAAGGAAACACCAAATAAAAGAAAGAATTCACTTAATCTCTAAAGGATTTATCATTTATTTCGTTACTTTTAATTTCTGACGTATCAATTACAAAAAAAATAAGCAAATCAATCTAATCACATTTATTTTTATCTTTATCTCCCGGGAGGAAAATGAAAAAAATATAACCTTATGTTCTTAATCAAATAATTAAACCCCTATCATTTTCCTTTATCAATATCAAAATTTTACATACATTACACTCAAAATATTGGCCAAGAGTTACAAAATGTTATCTCTATGGTATCGCACTTGGCGAGAATATTGACGAGGTGAACGGAAGAAACGGATTCTCAGAGTCCTTGACAGTCTAACCATAACGGGAAAAATTTCTCAAAAGGGATATAGAATGGGAGAGCAATAAAGAAAAAAAACTTATCTTAAATTGCAGCATCATCCTGGGGCTTGGTCTCAGCAGGATACAGGTCCTTGGCACATCTCTTCCTTCGGCCATCCGCTGGAATTCTCAGTAGAACTCAACCAGGGATCACGGCTCATCGGACTACCTTCCGAACACTCCTCGAACTGGCAGCAGGTGGGCAGGTTTGGTAGTTCAAGAGAACGATCCTTTTATTCTGAAGAACAGACATTCGGTGGACCCACGGACGAGACAAGCGCCGCAATCAAATCAGGGGCTACCGCGACGTAAGACACCCAGCAAGGAAAATTCTAAAACTTCCAGCCATAACTCCAACTCGCCAGCCATAACTTCAAGCTTTTGAGCTCCCTTCAACTCGCTCAAAAATATACACGACCTCAAGATCCAGTAGACCGGTGATGAGCGTCTCAAAAATTCTCCCTTCCACTTTGGGGTTTCAGTCAAAAGTCACGAACATTCAAAATACTGGCTCCCGTTAACAAGGGACTAACATCTCAAAATTGTTACCCCTCCTTCAGAGTTCCAGTAAAAAGTGACGAACAACTCAAAAAGCTTCCCTTCAACAAACATACAAGCTGTGTCGGAGCTCCCGGTAACTAGTAGTGACGAAAATTCAAAATTCTTCCCTCAGCTCTCCCAAAAATACGGGCTGCCAGAAAACCAGAATTTCGCTCACTTTCAGGGACCAAAATTCCAATTTTCACCCAAACTGACGAAACAGTCAACTGCGCATGCGCGACCAGCCAAGATTCCGGTCAGACACGGTCTCTTTTCTTCGCCAATGTCCATTGTCCTACCAAGAAGGTGAAACAGCAACCCTTTAAATCTTCTCACGTTCACCCTTTTCACACAGCAACGAAAACAAAGAAGATCTTTCTAGAATGTTTCAAGTTGATTCATCCTTACCCGATCAGCAGAATGACACTGCAAAACTTCGTTCCTCACCAATCTTTCCATCCACGAAGAAACGCTATAATTAAATACAAGGATATAATATTGAAGCATTATATTTTTTTTCAAAGAAAAATATAAATATTACCAAACTAAAATATTAATACCTTAATTAGTAATTTAAATAATTAAATAAGATTCTGATTTTTCTAAATGAAGGAAATAATTAACTTGAACTTTTTTTTTGAATTTGCAGACAATCATCAACGCAACATTTCCTACATAACAGAGCACATTCATGCCTGTACTCATGTATGGTCTAATTATCACTGTGAATCAGCATAGATATTTGCATATATCTGTAATCAAAACCAAAATTTCTGTCGATATCACCGTAGGTCGGTCATAGTATCCCAAAACATTTTATCTGAATTTTTTACAAATAGTTAGAGATTCCCAGACTCCACATTAATGAAATGAGATAAAAACCACAAATGCGTCTGCTTCTGCGAAATGTTGAAGTGTCCCAAAGACACGTAAGAAGGTTTTCATACAAGACAGATACATAATTTTAGCTATTTGAGGGGGCCGTAGCTACGTATATTAAAATTCATAGAAATTAATATCAAAAAAATGATTTTTCCATTGAGAAATTTATAATGTAATGAGTACCTCCTTTAAAACTAGGAAAGCAGAATTCCATCACTAACGAAATCATATCTGAGGATGTTTTTAAAAACATGTTATAATTTTAGCAAACATTTCCTGTTAGAATTTATGTTTAATGTATATTATTTTTCTATTAATGCAAATTAGTGAAACATTTTGCAACGGTAGGTAAAGATATCCTTGCAGAAATCCCTGCGTTTTCTCTTTATCTAGAATCACACTGTGTGGTTAATAAAGTTTCCAAAGTTAATGAATTACTATAGCTGTAAATGGCAATTTCTTCTTAATCATTAAGGAGAGTAAACAAACTTAACTTCGAGACGAAACATGTGACTAACCGAAACGTAAAACCTTTAACATGTATTGACTGAGTTCAGTTTTCTATTAATAGCGAGAATATCAATATACGATTCAAACTATTTCTGGCAATAACTAACTATTACATTTTTGACATGTCTCAGATTGTAAGTGATAGGCAAAGTAAAGATTTAGGTGATCTTCAAAGGAATTTCGTGTAAGTGATTTCATTTTGTTATATGCTCGTATGAAAGGTTTGTTCTAAAATTATTTTAGATAACATTTTGACTATAAAGATTATTGAGTAATTCAAACGTAAGGCACTATTCATTTCTGGATATTTTTACTTTTATATTGCTTGCTCTTCTAATACAATAACAGCTTTGGTTCATGACATCTTCTTGAAAAATAATCTCTCTTGCATGCCTGTAAATGAACGTTTTTGTAAGTCATAATCCTAATGGTCATTATACTATGAAGGTTGTAGGTTTATTACATATTTAACTTAGGTGAATATAACTAGCTACACAATATTGTCATTATATTGATTTCTAAAGTACTTACGTACATTTGCAGAGGTATCATACGTGAATAATGTTTCTAAAACACATAGGGGAATATCCAAATAGAATAATGATTTAGGTTCAGAGATGCAATGGCAGATTTATAATATTTCTCACGATAATATCATGTCTAGTGTTCATTTTAGATTAGTATGTATTGTAAACAAAATTGTATTCTATTAGTCGTTTTTAGAGGTTCTACTCAGAGCAATTATAAGAGAGACTGCAATAAAATAGTTAAGACTTAAGCCATTTAACGTTTTCATAACCAATAATAAATAATATTGAATATAGTAGACTGTACTTCACATTTAAGTTTAAGACTGCTAAAACTTAAATATTCTGAAACAAAAATTCTATCCTTTGACCGATATTAAAATTGATCTATGAACGAGTCGAAATCATTTTGCCAATCAAGGGAATTTTCTATTATTTTACCCAAGATCATACTAGCGACAGGAAAATATCAACATTCATATTTAGCGTCTAATAATTTGAATTAAAATTTTTTTTGAAAAAGATAGGTTTGTTACATTTTACATATACTACCCATTTTATTAGAAAGTGGAATTTATCGCATGCCAACTTCCAAAACACACCTTTTATGACAGAAGATTACGAAGATGTAAATACAGGTCACAGACGTTTATTTATTAAAGTTGCAGAGGTATTAGGTTTTTTATGCTGGAGACTTAAAAATGTGCAATGTCCGAACTGGGACTTCAACCTGGACCTCTCGAATACCCCCAGAGTGTGCTAACGTTACACTTCAAAGACATGCTGGAAGGACGGAGAAAATTCTTTACATACTCTCCCTTTTAAAAAGCGATTGTTGATTAGGGTGACCCAATTGCCACATCCTGGTGCTGACGAATTATTGTCCACTACCTTTTAGTTCGGGAGCCATTTGCAGAGTCATTAGGCTGTTTTCTAAACTGGACACTTCAAAAGTGTGCAATGCTCTCATCGGAACTTTTGTCTGGATCTCTCGAATACGCACCGAGTGTGCTATCTTTATGCCTCGAAGGTATTCTATAAGGAGGGAAAAATAATTTATAAAGTAATAAATTTCAAAGCATCACTATCTAATAAGATACACTTTTCTCCTATTCGTAAAATCAAAGTCCTCTTCGGAGACTAAATTTTTATTTTAGGAAATTGGAAATTGTTTAAAGATATTTAGTAAGATAAGGAATTCATAAGAGCTTTATTTCAGAGTTAACATATAAAATTTAAATTTTTCAAAATTTTACAAAATATCAAGTCACCAAAATTGTTATAACGTGAAAATTTATCATTTTTGTTCATGGGATTTATTTAATGCAATCTTTTTAAATTCCGGTTGCTACAGTGTAATAAATTAAAAATGTTTGCCCGTGTAAAACCTAAAATTGCATGATTAGGAAAAGAAAATGCTTTTGTTTACTTCAGCTTTAGAAATGAAAAGTATATACAAAAGCTGTTCGCAATTTTTTAGACATTTTTTAATGTAAATGCAGAAATATTTTTCCTAAAATTTTTACTAGTTCGGAGAGGCTTTGTCTCTGAAGGACTGTTTTCGTTTTGCGATTTTGCGTTGGAAACATTAAATGTCGGTTCATTTTCATTAAATGTCGGTTCATTGTTGCCAGCAAATGTTGCAGCCCTGTGGTATATTTAAAGAAATTAAATAATGAAGAATGTGGGTAAATGTATGTATGTTTCTCGTGTTGTGATAAAACGACGGTACCTAGAGCCATCGAATTTTGAATGACGTAATCCTGCTGCGAATATGGGCATCGGGAAGCCCAAATTTCAAATTTGGAATTTGTTTTATTATCGATTTCATATTTTTTAAAACTTTAACAAATTTTTCGTTAACGAACTCAAGGATGTCAAAGCGAGCAATGGCAACGTTGTACAGAAAAAAATATTATATCCAGCGCGTGAAACTGCGTATCGGAAATTCTAAAGATATGCTCAGTTTAAAATGATTTTGGGATATTGTTCTTTAACTGAATTTTATGGTTTAAGTACGAAGAACATGATATTTAATAAATAAAGGTAACACACAAAATGTTAAAAAAAACGACCCTTTGGACGTAATTTAAAAACTAAATCCTTTCAGATTTTCTCTTTTTTATGTTTTAAATATTCTGTTTGATAACTCTTATTTTTCACTAACTTTATACACCGTAATTTACAACGCAGTAAACCTTTTTGTAGTATCAGAAGAGGTATTCTATCCCATTGCTCTCAAATAGCTTTACAAAGTCCAAGGAGTTTGTAGGTGGACGTTTGAACAACCCACTTTTTAAAAGTCGAAAAGGGATCAGTCGATAGAAAGTCGAAAAGGGATCAGTCGAAAAGGGAAAGTCGATAGATCAGGAGATTTCATATGGATATATGTGAAGGGTATGGCTCTGATACCAGTTTCTTTTTTCCATTTTTCCAAGAAATTAACAGTAGACTTTGACGTGTCGCTGCTTGCTTTCTCTTGATGCAGTTCCACTGATTGGCAAGCTGTGTGTAAAGAGAAGATATTTCATATTCAAAAATTGCTTATAAACAATGTTTTTAATAATATATGGAGTTGACCTTAACATTTTTCTCCACTCCATTTATTTTTAACTTGCCAACAACAATCATAAATGCCTTTAAATTCCTTGAACCATGTTTTAAGAATTTTTTCTCCTCTTTGATGACATTAAATGGATCCTTTTTTTATTGCAGTCATTTAAGAACACCCAAGAATCGTACACCGTGGCAACATTTTCCATTTTTGTCCGGATAACTATTTCTCACAAAGAATTCTACAGCCCTTTCAGCTTTCGGCGATATGTCGTGGAGAAAGACGATGCATATTATTATTTTTTCCATTTAAGTTTCAAATCTGCATTAACCACTTTGTTTACAGATGACATTGAACATTTTTATCATTTTGCAACTGTCCTCTGACTTGGCAGATTTTCGCTTAACATTCAAAACATTCCGTTTTTTTAATTGGATACGTATTTGAAACAACGTTTTCCCTTTTTTGACGTTTTCTTCCTTTGCTGTTGGCAACATTACCTACCATTGTTTTAGATATAAAAAATCTATGGTTTTCACAACGCTTTTAATAGCTAGATACTAATAAATTTCTTTGGAAAGAACGAAAACATAGCCTTTTATCCAATGCTTCTTTAAAAGCGACATTTTGCATGAAAACAAAACTGTCATGAACCAGACGATAATTTTTACTTTCAAAACGTAATTACAGTTAAAAAAATTTCAAGCAGAATATTTATTTTACAGCGAAGCAAAATCGTCTAGAAATGTACGAACAGCCTCTTTAGAATCGTCAAAAAGTAATCCAGATTTGTTTTGTTTCAACTTTTGTCACTAAATTGGAATTCGACTTTTTATTAAATTTTGAAAGATATAACCTCATACTATTTTTAGCCGTAATCACCAAAAAACGAGTAATCGTCTTGCTCAAATATTTCCATTGCAAACTTACTTTAAAAATTTAACACTTAGAGTTTTTTCGCAAGCAGTTAAGTATTGCATTTAACATTTGACAAAACATTTTTTAATATGAAAACTACGAGTAAATACATGCTGAAAAGTTAAAATTCTTCGAAGAAACTTAAAAAAGATTTGCCTTCATTCGTTTTATTATTTTGCAGCTTTCGTGTTTATTTTTAGTGGGAAAAAGTCTGAAGCAACTTCAGAGATTATTCTCGAAAGTGGAAATCTGAATTCTTTTGCAAAGGGTTTCAGAACGTTTAAAATAAAAAGCCCAGTATTTCTTTTACTGTGTTAAATCAATTAATGTTAAGATACGGTAAAATTTCCATTGAATTAAATCGACTGCTTTAAAGCTTTGATGCATTTTAATTGAAATGATTTTTCTAATGTTAGAATTGAAAATAAAATGCAGTTTCTTAATCAATAATGCATTTTCTTAATTTATTTTGAAATGAGTTTACAATTAATATAAATAAAGATTATACAGCAAGTAATTACGCTTCATTTTAAAACAGCAAAATTTTTGTTGTAGTTTGCCTAAATCTGAGATAATTGAATTGCTCTATAGAAGTTTATTTGTTTACGTAATATGTGTCGTTAGATAGAAATGATTTTGAACACAGTACATCGCACATTATATTACTTAACAACAGCAAAAAGCATAGTTTGATTACTAAGCTGCATGTGGAAACATAGAAACAAAGAACAAGTATATTGTAATGATGTCATTCATGTTTTAAATATATCAGATAGAAACTGGATCTAACTGAAGAAAGAAAATTAACTATGATTAATATTATAAACAGTGTATTATTTTGCATAAAGGCAAACAAACGAATAATGGTTTTCAATTGTACTATCTGATAACAGAACAGAAGGACTGAGAAGGCCATTACTGAGTAAATTGTCAATATTCTTCTGTACAGGAGACCCCAAAAAGACTTATTTTTAAATCAAATAGAAAAGCACATAATGGAACGGTGTTTTTATATATTAATGAAATATACTTGATTTAATAGAAATTGTTTCGGAAAAGAAGTTTAAGTATGAATGCAAAAAGAATTTTCATTTCCATAAAAAAATAGAAGAATGCTGCTAATTATAGCATATAGGAGAATTTGCAATAATGTATTTTAAGCAACGTGTGATACGACGTCTACAAGTTAATTTGAAATTTTTTCTGTGCTTTATTCATAAATTTCTTTGCACTTTGCTAACAATCAGCATAAAAACGGTGAAAGAAAATGTGCGTTTTATATAATTAAATATAAATTTTCTCTAATTTAGTTTCCAGAACCATATTTTCAATCACTAATTTTTGTAAACGTAGTTATTCGTCCAATGTTATAGCAACGAATCGCTAATTTGAAAACTAATAAGTAGTAAAATATTTACGAAAGCTTTTTTTATTCAAAATGAAACATTTCTTTAAACAAGAAAATATATAAATAGTTAAATGTTTTATAAATATAGTACTAAAACTGTTCTTCTTCATTTAATTTTCAAATATAACAATTCGGTTCTTTTTCTTGAACGAAAAGTAATTAAGAAGAAAAAGTAGTATTAAAAACAAATAAATAACAATTACAAATGAAAAAATTAACATTTAACAATTAAAAAACTATTGGAAGCCAAATAGATATTTTTTAAATATGTCTACTAAATAGGGAAAAATATGTATTAAATTAAGTAATAGAGATGAGTTTTTAATTAACTGTAATAAGAACTCAGATTTTCAATGAAATTTAGGAATTTTAGAAAAATATGAAATTTCTTTAAATATTATATTCTAAAGAAGGAAAATAAAATTGAATTGCTTCTGGACAGATAATACTCAAAAGTATTTGCAGTATAATATGCTTAGAAGATGATCATGTGATAACTTTTGGATCATGGCACTTTTGGTAAGCGCGTTGTGTTTTTGCAGTTTCACTATGTTTCGTACAGATTTGTAATAAATCATAAATATATTACAGTTATACAGCCTTAACAGGATGAGATACGAACTTAGTACCATGAGAAAGTTTCCAATAATTATATTCAATATTTATAATAATTTAAAAATTTCGCATATTACAGAAATTTTTGAATACCTTGAAGTATATAGCATCTTATTGGATTAAAACATATTGTTGCGAAAAATTCGGCGGTTGCGCCTGTATGTAATCTTTCCGGCATAGCACTAGGGTTGCCATATTGGCGACTTTATCGCCCATTTGGCGACCAAATCGGCGATATCCCATGGCCCAATCGGGAAGCTTCTAGAATAACTTCCTGTCGAGATATTTCTTGAAACGTGTGGAACCTAAGGAAAAGTTATATAAACCCCTGTGTTTCTGAGAGCCGGCATTGTGAGAATAGCTGCTTACTGTGTCGATCGAGATAGTCCTTTGCCGTGAAGCTACCTTTACAGTATAGCTTGACAGCGTATTGGTGATTGTTCCACGGTGTTTATTATAAGTTTAGTGTTGCCGTGAAGTTACCTTTACAGTTACAGCCTGAAGCTGTGTTGCTGATTATTTCAGCGTATTTATTGTAGATTTTCGACGCTTTTAAAGGTAATTTTGGAACTGTGCTGTAAATAGTGATTCTTGTAAATAAATTGTGCTTTTTGTTGTTCTGCATCGTGTTTTCATCGGATACTCTCAAATCCACTAACCCTTATAACGCAACAATATTGTTATATTTATCTGTTTTACAGAAGGAGATCTTTATATAGAAGTGCTGCTACGTCGATTAACTTAGTCATTAAAAAGGTAATACAATGTTATGGGACATCCATGCACATCTTTAGTGACATTACATTCATGCCATTTTTTATGTTACATTCATGTCACTCTATGGTGTTATATCAAAGTCGCAATGTGACGTTACATCAGTGTCGCAGTGTGACTTAACAACATCACCGTGTAACTTCACAACAACGTCGCAGGGTGAATACGCATCATCGTCACAATGTGATTTCACAACAACGTCAGAATGTGACTTCACTTTAATGTTAGAATACGACGCCACATAAACGCATGTGCAGCAATTAATGAGCAACTATTAATAAGACAACTTTTAATAAGCAACAAGAATCGAGGCAGAGCTAGTAATTTTACGAAGAAATTATAGTTTCAAAGGATAAACAGTACCTTCGTTCTCGGTTTCCAGGATGAAAATGCAAAAAAAAAAGGATATTCTTATGCGAAAAGCACAGATAGAAATTCTAGAATTTTCTGTCTTAATGATTGATAAAGAATTAACTGGAGCTTTACACTACTACTGACTCCTTTAAATAAAACTTATTTCTTAGTTTGCGTTTCGTTTAACACAACAGACCATGCTAGTAGCTTCTTTCTTATCATTTAGATAGAACATTCATTCTTAAAGCTCTGGCTGTTGCTGTTATGTAATGAAACATTTTTTGTAATTTTTACTTTCGCCCCTGAGGAAGAAAGTTAATTTAATCTTTCGAAACTATAGTCCAGAAAATTATAGTTAAGTCTTTTCCTGTTGGTTATTATTAACTTATTTAATGCTTATTTTTTTGTCCTATTCTTTTTGTTATGTATCTCAATACTCGTCGTTTATGAAGAAACCCGTAAACAACACTTGTATTCTAATTCATGCTCAATGCAAATCCATCATCGGTATTTCTTCAATTGTCTTACGTGTTTTAATTTCTAATTCAAAATCAACATGAAACAATGATTTATATTAATACTTTGGCTATTAGTATGGCATATCAGTTGTCTGAAGCCGGTTTTTACACAGCATTTGTTTACACTTCCACAAGAGTTCATTATCATTGTGCATTAAGTATGCATTTTAAGTGCTTAGTGCATCGTACCACGTTGTACCAAATAAATGTTACTCTCTTTGATTTATATTAAAAAGATTTCTCTATCTCTGTTAATTTTGCCTAATTCCATACTCCATCGTTAGGCGACTGTAAGTAATAGTTAATAACAATAATAATAATGTTCAGCTTCCTCGAAATATATAATATTCTGATGCGCAGTTGGGAAGTTTACAGTTTTGTTTTTAGAATCTTACGTAGCAAGTAAATTTAGCAAAAGTGTTATAATTTAAAGTGCTGTAATTTAGCCTGTATTTTATGCATTAATTCAAATAGTTATTTCTCGAATCGTTACCCGGATTAATAATTAGAAGTTTAGTATATAATCCGCGTTGCTGTCAACTGATACGCTATAAGAGATCACCTATAATTTGGTAATTCATATTTTACAAATCTGACGTGTACATCACATGATTTCCTTGTACGGAATTTAAATTATACGCATTTTTTGCTCGGAATATTAAATTATTCTCCATTTTTGCTGCATTTCATTTAAACGCATTTCCTCTAATTTTATTAGAGATAAACGTTTCTTATTCAATTAATTCTGTTCTCAGTTCGTAGCAAGGCAAAAATACATAAAACCTCAAAATATCTTCATTAAAATTTGAAAAATATGGAAAAACGTAAAACACCAAATGCAGTTAAAACGATCAAAAGAAAGATTTTGACAATTAAAACTGGAGCTTCTACGCAAAACAAGCAAGTCGACCAGTAGGTAACAAGCCAGATTGTTCGGTGCACAAAAATGAAAATTTAAGTTTGGTCCCACTCTGCAAAAAAGACATTGAATGTGCAGAAACTGATTTCACTATTCTGCTAATTTTCAAATGTAAACGAATATGGCTGCTATGGTAAACAAAAATTAGGTTTAGCCGCAATTAAACAACTTTTAAATTGTTAAGAATTCTACAACTGTGCATGCATATTAACTAAAGGCATAAACACCTTAACGGGAACATAAGAGCAACAAAACTAAATCCTTTTTAAAGCAGAAATGCGCAATTTACCAGCATATAAGAATAAAAAACTGTTCTCACTGAGCCGAGTGACAGAGTGGGTAGGTGTATATACGTATATATGTAATTTTGTTGCTGTCGATTGCAACCAAAAAGGGAGGTGCACATTTACATATTATAGCAGTCCTATATACAAAATTTCAACGTTCTGAGGATACTCTGTTTTCGAGTTATGCAAGATGCATACATACATGCGTACGTACGTGTATACGTATGTTACGTACATACAGACGCCACGAAAAAAAATCTCTTCTGAATCCATTTTAAACCAGTTTTATGATACGTTTGGAGAAAGAGTCCTTCATTAGACTTAGTAGCACTTAAGTAACTTTTACATTGTTAAGAATTGTACAACTATGGCATACAGATTAACCAAAGGCATAAAACCTTAGCCGGAAAATAAGAACAACATATATCAATTATGCTTAAACCAAAAAATGCACAATTTACACAACATATAAGAATTAAAAGCTTAGCTCACCGAGCTGGGTAACAGCTCGCATATATTTCTTACATATTTATGCATACATGTATATATATATATAATTTTCTTTAAAAAGTTAAAACTTGAACGATAGCGTTTTATGGTTTTGTAAAAACTGCGCATCTAGCTGCTAATTTTATTATTCTATTATTAACAAGTAAGAATGCAAAAGCTATAGTACACCCTAAACCCTCTGAATCCTATTCGAAGAAGCACGTTAGTGCCAAAGTTACATAATAAACACAATTAAAACTTCAAAATCATAAGCAAAAATTCACAAGAAACTATAACTCAAATAATGCCATGAAAATTGTGATTTTTGGCAAAATGGGAAAAGCAGAAGTTGCAAGAAAACTAGGTACATAATGAACAAAAATGAACAAGATGGCAATATTTCACTGAGTGTTGCAAAGCCGTCTTGTCAGGGGAAAAGGCACTGTGCTACTTCCATTGAAATATTACCTCCACGCGTTTCAACTGACGATCAATTGAGACAAAACCGCGTAAAATAATTGACTGAACTTAAAAATATATTAAATCGTTCAATACAAATCGAAATTGTCTGAATTGGGCGCCCCTTTTCCCTACGCGTGTAAAAAAGGAAACATACTACTAATACAAAACAATATTTAACTAGAATAAATAGAGGCGGCTAGGTAACAAATATTGTTAAAACGCCTCAAGAATTCTAAAAGAGTTATTTAAAATTTAAAGAAAACTAAGTTTAAAATAGTATTTGAGAGGGAATGAAGCTATAAATCGTTAATTATAATTTATAGTTAATTTCTGAAACACTATTGGTCCTATATCACAACAGAAAAATTCAAAAAATGGGGGCCCTCTTGCTCAAAGTAACGAAGCTGTTAAATTTGAAGAAATTAAAAAGAATGTACTTTTAACATATAAAACTTTGTAGAAGAAATCGTACACGTGTGTGTAAAAAAGTTCCTGCAAGAAGATATAAAAAAGGAAAGACTCACCTTCCTGAAGTCGGGCCGAAAATTAACGTGCTGTATTGACTAGAAAGAATTGCTATTCTACGGGGCTGCTAGTTTAGCTAGGAAATCTTTGAAATTCCAAACCTACAGGGGGAGGTGACGTAGTGATGAGCCTAAGACTTGCTTGACGAATGAAAAAGTTACCCGTGGCCGGAGGGTGTCAACTAGTAAAGCAGGGTGTTAAAAATGGCGTCCATCTGGTGAAAAACTAAGAGCTTGGTGTTAATTCTTCAAAAATGGCTAGAAAACGTATTTTCAGTTAATAATTTGGCCAAAAGATTGGGAAAAAGAAATCAGAATTTAAAAGTCATTTCTTCAGACAGCCGGGCTATCATGCCACTGTCAGGAAAAGAAATTAGCCCATTTTTTTAGTAATAGATACATTGGCCAGCTGATCACTGTTTTAAAAGAATATAATGTAACTGTGATCTTATGTTCAATGAGACAGAGAATTATTTTACATTTGTACATTAAATCACACAGATTGGCCATCAACTATTTACCTTCTAGTAAAAGATTTAAGTAAACGTATCATTATCCTAACTATATGATTTAAGAATAAAAGGGTAAATGCCAGCTTTTTTGAGTGCAGTTTGGATTATTTTATTGGGTATTTGATTTTCATGGAGTATTTTAGTTAAGTAGAGTAAATCTTCTTTAATATTGTCCAAGTTGTTAAAATTCTTTTAATTCTGACTATTTGTGAATGAATAGTATTGATTATTATTTTTTTCGAAATATTAGAGTTCCAATTAGTAAGTTTTAAAGTACGAAAGGTAAATTCGCGACGCTTGTCGAAAATTTTAATATGTTTAAAGTTATTAATTTGTAAGTCTAAGTAATTTAGTTTTCCAAAATTATTAAAGGCAATAATGTCATCAACGTATCTAAAAATGTACTTAAAATATTGGTATTCATTATTGTTAAGTGAGCGTAGGAAATTAAATTCTCGTGAGAAGAGGAATAATCCACAAATGGAACTTGAGCTGTTTCCTCCCATCGGAACACCCTGTACTTGTTTAAAGATAGTATTATTAAATAAAATATAATTATTAAAAAGGATGCTTTTAAGATACAAGGTCCAATTGTCCATAGTAACAAAATTTAAAATTTGTGGGAACTGTTTTGGAAGATCTTGCAAGCTGCAAAGAATATCTTCTAAGGGAAGTGTAGTATATAAATTTTCGAAATCATAGCATTGAATATTTTGT
This sequence comes from Stegodyphus mimosarum, assembly GCA_000611955.2. NCBI lineage: Eukaryota > Metazoa > Arthropoda > Arachnida > Araneae > Eresidae > Stegodyphus > Stegodyphus mimosarum. The sequence continues at coordinate 981,094 of KK113344.1, read as the reverse complement.
ATTTCTATGTATATGAAATCTATGGTTGTTCAATCTTATGTTAAGGTAATTTTTTGTCTGACCGATGTATTGCAGAGAACATGTTTTACATGTTATTTGGTAGATACAATTGTAAGTTTTTCAAAGTGTTTCTTGTTTAAGAATTTTTGTGGGTGGAAGCGTGGCATTTAACCTACAACCTTTACAAAGCGAATTGCTTCATTTAATTATATTAATGTTTTTTATTTGAGCAATAGTTTAAAGGTAAAGAGGGAGCTAGCCTCCTTTACAGTGTAGTTATAGGAAGATTATCCTGGGTGTAAGGAATTAAAAGATTTGGATGCTCTATTAGCTTTATTTGCTTTCCTTTTTTGAAAAAATTGAAGAACTACTTAAGCGCTTACAGCTGCAAAAAGCAAAGTATAATTTTCTTTAAAAAGTTAAAACTTGAACGATAGCGTTTTATGGTTTTGTAAAAACTGCGCATGAGGGGGGCATTACATGCCCTATTAATGTCCTTTTTTTCATTTATGCCGTTTATTTTCACTTTATATATAATTAATATTGTTTTCATTTCTGTATAAAAGTATTAATTTTGTTTTATGCATAAATATATATGCTACTTTCCTGCCGAATTTTGTGTCAATCAAAGCAGTATTTGTTGATTTTTTTTTTTGCATTTTACATCTTCGTGCTTAACTTTTGGAAGTTAGTGCACTATATAGTCTTAAGTTTCTTCCTTTTCGTGTAAATCTCTGAAGTTGAGGAAACCACATTTTCGCTCCTTATTGCACAACTATCTGCGCTTTTTGAAAGTTCAAAGGATTCGAGAAGGATCTTGTGGGCTAGATTTATCCTAGTTTATTTGTTTGAAAAGGAAAAGGGAGAGGTAGAGTTTTGTCTAGATATTCAGTTGCGTATTTCATATTTTATGTTATACATTTCATGCTATGAGCCATGTAATGTTCGGAATCTGTCACAACAGTTAGGAATTATGCACGTTTCATGAAGAAATATAGTTGCTGTTGAGAATAGAATATTCTGATATGTATTGATTTGTACTCCATAATGACAGGAAAATATGAGAAGAAAGTTTTGATTCTTTGCAGTTTTATCAGTTTAAGTTAATCTCCTTCGGATTGTTAGCAATAAAACTTTACTATTACTTAAAATTAAACCAATTAGTCTTCATAAAAATAATTTCATACTTATTGAATCGTGCCAAATATACAGTACGTGTGCAAAGTTTTAGAACTATTTCTTAACTTTTTCCGGCAAATCTGCCAAATCATAATTATCCATTTATTCCATTTATTGTTAGGATATTTCAACTTTCTGTTCGTAATATATCGCTTGTTTACAGACAGAACTGTAAATGTGCTAATCGTTTGCTTTGATCCAGAGAACACCTGCGTCATGCATTAGAAAACTAAGCAAAGAATGTCAATTAAGTTCTTTTATAGAACTAAAACACAGCAACAGGGATATTTGAAATTTTATGTAAAGCATACGTCGAATGAATATTAACACGATCCAACATTCCGTTGATGCAGATATTTCGGGATAGATGGAAATAATCTGATGACGAAATCAAGAGTGGTAGCATTACTTAACCTCGAAAGGATCAAAACATCGAGAAATTGTCCTATCTTCAGATGATAACTGATGCGCCTACCGTGAGTATAGACATTGCTCACAGAATTACCGTGGAAATCTTGAAAAAAGGTGCAAGCACTTCATCCGTAGTGCAAACCCTAAAAAAAACTGAGCGAAAAGGGAATTTTTTGCAACTAATGACTTTAACCGAATGATAAACTACTATTTGTTTTCGATTTTAAGTAGACTATGATTGAGTATGAAACTTTGAGCATTGCGTCCGATCCTAAGATAAAATGACAATCATCTGTTCAGGGATAATTTAGAAGGAATTTGTTCGATGAAGTAATCAAAACTGAATTCTTTGTATAAAGACGTAAATAGTAGATTTATGAAAAGAATTCTAACACTACGTCTGAAATTGGTGAATACAATAAATGGTTTCTGCTATACGGTGATCTGCTACACAGAATTCAATTCTCATTAATCAGTTTCCAGCAAAGACAACTATCATAATTATTAACCATCCCTTTATTTACCAGAGTTGGCATCTGGAAATTACGTTATCTTTCTCAAATAAAGTTTATGCTTATGTAAATATGAAGTAAAGTTTATGCTTGAGCATTGTTTTCGCTGTATTGAAAAGCTTCAGAAAACTGCAACATTCTGCCTTAAGCAACATTCCAAAAGATCAATTTACTAAGAAATGAAGTAGTAGTATGAATATGTCTAGCGCTTTATAGACTTTCAAGGACTATTTGCTTAATAATAATCAAGATCATTCTTTTATTCAGCTTTCTATTTACTCCTAAATCTTTGTTGATGCGCCGTGTATATGAACACAATTCGAATATTTATATATTGTTAGAGACATTTTTACAGCACTTTAAAACTGTTACAGACTTTTCACACTAATCTAGTAAATGTGCTGTACCCATATTTTATACGCGCGTGCTTCAGAACTTGCAAATTAATCTTCTACTGCAGAGGAAATTTATGTCATCTATTCGTATTTTCTTATCACAGGTTTCTTTTATGAGGTTCCGTTCAAGCTGATTCCGTAAGACATTCAAAGGCAGAAGAGTCGTTTCATGAACAAATCCCCATTTTCAGTATATTCATGAATATTCTGGCTCGACGTTGACGACAGGGGCTAGGAAAACTCACAATAATAAATAAGCTCAAAATAGCTCGCAATACATTTGGATGGAGCTAATCTAGGATGAAATCTATCTTAGCTAAATAAGCTTGTATGCGATTGAGCTAAGAATATATTAGACTTGTTTGTAAGATTGACTTTTACTTCCTTGCACGATGTAAAGGAAGTATTGTAGTCGCGAAAATTTTCGGGTCTCAGATTTCAACCAAATTATCCATTTTTACCGCTATCGAATACAAATTAACCATAATTTTGCGTGACATCTGTGCGAAAGAACAGAATCAAGGACTCTTTTCCCCAAACGAATTCTAAAATTGATTTAAAATGGATTCAGAAGGGATTTTTTTCGTGGCGTCTGTACGTACGTGCATACGCATGTATGTATGTATCTTGCATAACTTAAAAACAGATAGCCTCAGAGCAATCAAATTTTGTATGTGGGACTGCTATAATATGTAGATGTGCAACTTCCTTTTTGGTTGCAATTGTATAAATATATGTATACATATATCCACTTGATTACCCGGCTCGGTGACCTATGCTTTTTATTTTTATATGTTAGTAAATTGGGCATTTTTTGCTTTAAAAATAATTTATATATGTTGTTCTTATCTTCCTGTTACGGTTTTTATGCCTTTGGTTAAACTGCATGCAATAGTTGTAGAATTATTGGCAATTTAAAAGTTGTTTAATTGCTACTAAGCCTATTTTTTACTATAGGAGTCATATATGTTAACATCTGAAACTTAGCAAAATAGGGAATTAAGTCTTTCTGCACCTTCAGAGTCTTTTTGTCGAGTGGGAGCAAACGGAAACTTTTAGTTTTATGCCCCCAAAAATCTACCTTCTTGCCTGCTGCCGAATAACTTGTTTTTGCGTAGAAACTGTAATTTAAATTGTAACTTTTTTGTTTTAACTGTATTAGGCGTTTTATGTTTTTCTATAACTTTCAATTTTTAATGAAAATATTTTGAGTTTTATACTTTGTCGCGAAGTGAGAACTGAATTAATTGAGTGAGAAATGTATCTCTAAAAAAATTCGAGGATACAAGTTTAAACGAAATACAGTAAAAAATGCATATAACTTAATGCTTCGCACATGAATGTCATGAGGTGTACACATGAGATTTTTAGATATGGCGAAACATTTTGATGCCGTTTGGCAGCTACGAACCCATGGACTGGAATAGTTAAAACTCACATATTTTTCATTTGTTTACGCATTAATGCTTATCTTTACGCCTCTTCGGCATTGATATTTATAAAGGGTCTATTTTTTCCATTACAAAAGGGGACAAGGATTGTGGTGCAACAGAATATTTATGTATATATCATTGTGGACTTGGCAGAAAGGGAGCTTGCGCTATGCGCACCTTAAATACCTTGAAATTATTAATGTTCTTGAACTTCAGAATTAATTCACACTTCACCTTAATTATAATTAATGTTTTTGATATACTGAAGATGATGTTTGTCTAGGGAGTGGCTAAAGTGTTTGTGTTAGGTTTCTAATCGTGTTACTGTTTTTATTTCTGTCGTGCAGTAGATGATGCTACTGCAAAATAACAAAGCTATTCACCCTGAATAATAAAGAAATTATTCGCGTACCAAGCAGTCATTTTATTTGAAGTTAGATACAGCGATTTAGGTGAACGTAACATGAGACATGAGAAGCGATGAAGATAGATAAATGTGTGAGTAGCCAACTCTTAAAGAACTTTTTGAAAAATCACTTGGTCAGACGGCTTAATTGCTGTAAGAAAGTGATAGAATCGAGGGAAAAGGTTCCTGCTGTGGAAAGAGTAAATCCCAATCGAGCAGCTTTTAGACAGTTAGCAACTAAGTTAATTTCAAAAATAGTTTTCGAACTTGGAACCAGCCTTCAACGGACGCATTCACTGTATAAGATTCTGGCTGAATCAGTTGTCGGTGGCAACTAGAATACTCGAAACGTACGTAGCGACTAATCACATACTTCTAAGGCTGTAAGAACAAGTCCAAGGAACAGTTAAATTACCCTTTTTTTTACTCAAGTATGTTTGCAGTTGGCCGCTCTCGGGCTTACAGGTAACCTCCACTTGGGCTTAATACAGAAAACTTAAGATAAAAAATGGTATAAATAGATAAATTTAAGATAGAAAATAAGAAACTAATCTAATGCTAACTAATTAAAAACTAGCGGAAGCTGCATAGAAATAACTGACAGTGCTGGCACTTATTTAAAGCTCACAGGCGAATACTAGCAGGCACGTAACAATACGGCCGAACGTAGTAAGGTTTGGCATAAAGTAACGACGTGGCCAGAAGGCAGAACACTCTGTACTAAAACCTTCTAAGCTCTTCTACGGTAGTGACCGAAACTTCCCTTTAAATACTGCTTCTACCTCATTTACATAAAATGTGATCCTGAAAACTCATTCTATAGGGAATTGTTGGTGGGGGAACAAAAAAAAGGAAAACTGTTCAAAATTAAAAATAACTATTAGGAAATTAAAATAAACCTTGAAAGAGTAAAACTTGGCGACTTGACGACTTACTTGATCTCGCTAACGAGTTAAACGGAAAAATGAATTCATTAAAAGTTTTAGATTTTAAATTTGAAATGCATTTTATGTTAATTAACTTATTAGAATTATTTTTATCTCTACTGTAATCCATTCCTCAACAACAATGAAAATTAACACTGAGTGTATTGAAGCTGAGGGTTTTAGATGCTAGAGATAAAGACCTTCAAGCACTCGCGTGGGCTGGTAATTTCTTTGCCATTTATATCTACATATTTCTATCTTTCGGCTTTGACATTTCCTTGCTAACTGATACTTATGCGCCTGTAGAATACTTGAGCCACTTTATAGCTTAATTTATTAAGGTTCATTCTTAGATTATTTTACCCGCATTTGCATTTTATTGTCTATTATTGCTTAATTATTTGAACCACGTACAGTGGTTTTTATCTGTAGTACAAGTTGTGTCTTTCTGTTCCTATTAGATTAAAATAAAAGGTTATTAAAAACTTCTCTTGTATTTATGAATACTTAAGAAGTAGCGATAACTTGCTAACTTATCGAGTAGGGTCTGCAGAGATTAACTTAGATTAATAGCAACCTTAAACTGTTTTACTTTTAGATTAAAGATTTTAGATTGAAAATGAGAATCCGATAGATTTAAACGACTTATGACAGGAAGCCAATAATAGCCATAGAATGAAGAAGCCATCAAGTGTCTATTCAGAGTAGAAAAAATTTAAAAATTGAGTTTTATCACTGATGTGGGTAATACTTAGTATAATGTGACTTCTTACAGGATTGCTAGAAGCACTGAAAACTGCCAAAGTATCCAAATTTTTTCGAGAACATAGAGCATGGCTAGATTCTATAAGTAGTTTTGAAATAGCAATACATAATAATGAACTATTGGTAAAGAACTATTGATCATAAAATTCAGTTACTTAAAATCTTACTTGCCAGGATGCCCTTACTGAGATTCCAGGAGTTTTCTTCGAGTAATGAGAATTATTACTGTTGCGCAGTATTGATAAAGAACAATTCGATCGAACTGATCTTATCATAAATTCTCAGGTAAATAAACTGTTAGCTATTGTGCTAACAAGAGACTCCAACAATGTAAAATCATTAAGGAAGTTGCACGACAAGCTAAGTGCAGTTACAAAGTTAACAATTTCACGCAGGTGCTTGCGAGGACATAGTAAATCCTTTAATATTAAAAAAAAAGAATTTGAAGAAAGGAATTTAGAATCCAGCAGAAAACTCGAAACAACGTCGAAATTTAACATAAGTGAACTTTCAGCACTTTTAAGAAAAAAAGTGGAATGGAGAGAAGCATCTAGTTTGTTATTATATTCTAAATATAGAAAGTTAAATAGTAGAGTGAAACCGTCGGACAAGATACGGCTTCTAAGCTTCTAAAAGCTGAATTAAGGCTGTACACCGTGAAATGTTTCTGAAAAGTCAAAATGTGATTGCAGCTGCAGACAACCATTTTGAAACGCTTACTACAGTAAAACACTAGTGAGACAATTGCAGGTGAATTTAGAAAACATTTTCTGCGGCATGACAATATACCACGCCACAATACATGTATTGTCTAAAAACGTCTGACAGAAAGATAAGCAATTATGTGAAATCACTCGCTCTGTTCCCCAAATTTAATACTTCTCGATTAGTTCTTATATCCCAAAACTGAAATTCTACTGAACAGCCATTTCTTTGACTCTATTTTCAAAACTGAAGAATCTCCGATAAAGCTTCTACGCACTATTTCAAAACACGATTTCTTTTAAAAAATCTGACAATCACATAGCAATATCACTAAATCAATCACCTCATGCAAAACGTATATCGAAAACGTACTATGGTAATCCAGTCAGTCATATCTGAAATGTTGGATAAATGTCAAAAATGGTTTGTAGATAACTGTCTGCAATGAAAGATGCCCGTACGAAAGCTTTTGACAACTAGCTTTGTTTATTGCATTACTTTCAATGATAAATGCTTACGATAGAGATGCAAAATTTCTCATACATTTATACTTCGTTGAAAATTAATAAATACGATCAAAAAAGAAAGGAACACAGATTCTTTTTCTCTTCCCATACTTTTATTTCTCTAAATTCCACAAAAAGCATTTTTTATGCTACATACGTTTATCTCTGCTTTTATTCTGTATTTTCTCTTTTAAAGTCTGCTGTTTTCAATATCTTTATATCTATTTTGGAGGTTTGCATGCATGAAAGGAAAAACGTTCCGTAGCATTGGGATTTAATGTACAAGCACATGCGCCGACTTCCATTCCACAGATATGCGTTCAGTTTTTCACGATTCGCTAGCCATCAGTTCTGTCACACAAGATTAAAGCGCTAGAAAAACACACGAAAACATTGTAATGGATTTCCTTCTTCGTACTGATCGGCGGTAATTCTGAAGTAAATGGAGACAGAGGTTGAAATTTTTAAGACGAAATTCATATCTATATATTCAAAACAAATTCATAACATATAACCATGAACGAGGGCCCGGTTAAATGAGTTTTGGAGCAAATATATAGTTGTAGCATTGAAGAGAATGAATAAAACGTTTCAAATAAGTGTATTTTAAATAGGATTTTGGTAAAGAAATTTGAATATCGGATTTCTTCCATTTTTCGAGAAATGTCGAGAGAAATAGAGAAACAGAAACGGTATAGTAAATAATTCGTTTGATACGAGAAATAAGAAGAGTGGTTTCTTAGCAATAAGAAACTGAAACTAGTTTTAAATTTTGCTATAGCAAACTCCGCTATTGCATTCTTAAGAACATATAAATCTACTGAAATTACAAATGTTAGGAAATCTTTTCTGAAGATATCACTATTGGATTCTAATTTTGCCTTCTGCTTATAAATACAAAATAGGTTTTCCAGATGAGCTGCTTTACATTTTCTAAAGAAATCTGTCTGATTTTATGGCTAAATCAAAACGTGACTGGAAATTTCAAAATTTTCCTCTGCATTTTTAATTTGGCCCTTTATTTTTCCATTTCTCCCTGCACGGTGTTGATGGAGTAGACGACTATTGCTTTAGGCTTGGATTCGAATCCTGGAGAAAACAAAGTTCGTGTAGCGTCTTTACAGCATGGAGGTGTGCGCATTTAGCTATGAATCGAAAATCCTGTAGCGAAATTGTGGTAGGTTAGAGGAATAGGACACCTCCAGATTCGTCCTTCAGGATTTCACAATCAGAACTGCGACAGACTTAAGTCACACTGATTCCTAGATTTGCCCAAGACATTCACCACTTTCGCGTTAGTGACCTGACTCAGTTTATGTTCAGATCAAGAGCAACCCATCAGTCTTTTATACGATTCTCCTCTCAAAAACAATGATAAAGTACTACTTGTTTAAAGTTTTAAATCGTTAAAGGATCAAACTTTGGTTAATGTTGGAGGCTATCAGATGACTCTCAGCCTAATTGCTAACTAAAAGTAACAAAACTAATGTAAAGGTTTACATAAACTTATTTAATAACTCTTTCGCTCTGATAGATGCTAAAATCTCTTCCTCTCTAACGTCCGAAATTTCCATGTAGACGGATTTTAGTTGCAATAGATTTCCTTCCCCCCGCCAAGTAGAATACTGCAGCGTTAACAATAACCTACTTAAGTAAAGTAATTACTTCTCTCTTATAGATCTTTGTGCAGTTTCACCTACTGTATTCAGTTTCCCTTTAGGATAGGACTCCATCAATAGCTAAACGTTGCCACTAAACAAAGGAGACGTAAGTGGCTTCAAAAGAATTTAGCTGTTTAAAATAATGATTGATATGTCATTTAATAACTCCTTGAAACCAATTAGTCATGCACTAACGTGATGGAGGAAAACACAAGTCAGAAAATGGACGCAGGCATTCGGACTACCAGCCCATGTCTGAATGCATGGGTGATATAGGCGACTTCGCTGTGAAAGGTTTAATACGTCGACTTGACAAGTTCACAAATTGAAGAATTAACATGAAAAAAAAAATAACTCGTGAGTAGACAAACAATTGAAGTTAAGTGAAATTTAGAAACAATAATGGTAGATCCTAATCTAAACTGTGGTTACACAGATAATCGCTCGCAAAGAAAATTGCGGCAAGCAAAAACAATTTGCTAGCAATACTCTTCCTACGACTTTTTTTCTTAACTGGGTAGTTTCTTAGTTCAGTACATATAAGCTTTATTCGCTACATATTTAAAAGTAAGCATAGGAGATATCTACATAGTGAAACTATATGTTAAACTACAAACTACTTATTAAATGCGTTTTGCTGAATGGATCTCAAAATTAACCTGATTGCATATTCTTGACTATTTCTATTCTCGAACTTCAGTTAACCGCCGCTCACTTGTTTGAATTAGTTCTTATAATGACTATTATTACAACATTTTTGTGTATGTTCGTTCGTGAGGTCAGTATTATATATTAACATTTTTACTTAATTAATTTTAAATATGCATAAGCAGTTAATTAATTCATCAGTGCGCAATTTTATTTTCCCTGAAAACTACCTGTCTAAATATAATCCTTCCTTACTAACTTACAGATATGAGCTGCAAGTTGCATTAAATAAGAGATTCTACAACCTAAGTTAGAAATATAGAGCGTTTCCAGAAAGAGTTCTTGGAGAGCTTTATTTTATCTATGGCTGTAATGTAAAAAGAAGCACCTGCTCAGCATTGCATTTTGCCATATATTTTTAAAATGTTTCTGAATGTGAAGATTTCGAATAATTCATTTATAGTCTAAAGAAGAAAGCAATCTGTCAGAATTGCCATTGATATCAGGTATGGTTCTTAGTGGTAAAAATAATTTTATTTGATTTAAATGTATAGAATGAAAAATGCTCAAGCTCTCTTATTGTGAGGACTTTATTCGCATATAATTTTACTAGCGTAAGTATTCCACGCTAGTTAAGTTAGTTTGAGAGTAATGTAGCTAACAACAGAGAGAATGATACCGCTGTAATCCTTCTCTAATAACGATGCAATAAATACGATTCATAGTCATCATGATGCGATATGGATTCCACGTAAAAAATTTCGATAGAAAAATAAACTAATTTTCTCTTATTATATCCGCAACAATAATACGATTTTTTTAAGAATTTTCGTCTTTCTAATCAAATGGTCGTAAAAGCTCAACTTCCCTCCCATATTTCACTTATATTAAATTAAATGTGGCAAAAGATTGATCATAATTGATCAGAAATCAATAACGCGAACAAATAAACAAACATACAAGCAGGCATTCCTCTTTTTATTTAGAGAGATTTTGTAAACCTTACAAATTTTTGATTAACAACCTCTACTATTTAGAACCCAACAGTAGCAGCACTTGTAAATAAAGCATTTTTATCTCCAACACGCGAGACTATTGCCCCTTGGAAAAATGAGAGCGAAAATTATTTTTAGAGTTTTTAATTAATATCTCGGCTGATTAAAGTCGTACGAAGTTTGGAATAGTTGAAATGGCTTCCCACGCAGTTTTGGAATCGGGAATAGTGTATTTAATGTTTGACAATGCTATTTTTATTTCATTGTAAAACTCAGAAATTTTGTATTAACAAAGTCTAGGATTTGAAAGCGAGCAGTGACAATAACTTTCGAAATAAAGCAGACTTTCATCTCCAGCTTGCGAGACTGTAGCCACTCGGAAAAATGAGGGCGAAAATTAGAGTTTTCAGCGTTTTCAATTAGTACTTCCGATTTTAGCTATTTTCTTTTCGAAAAACGTTGACGTCGACCTTTTTCAGGGCTCAGAAAAGAATTGTAGAAAGTTTGGTGACAATAGCTATAGTAGTGACTGAGTTAATAGCGAACAAGCACACAGACATTCGTCTTTACATATATAAATACTAGCGGAAGTACCCCTCCCTAGTTAAGTTAGATTGAGAGTAATGTATCTAGGAACAAAGAGAACGATATTGCTGTAATGCTTCTCTAATAACGATGCAAAAAATAATGTTCATAGTCCTACATTTTTCAGTCTGATACGATATGGAAACCACATAAAACATTTTCATAAAAAAATAAACTAGTTCTCATGATATCAGCAACAATGGCACACCGTTCTGAATGATTCCCATCCAATATTTCACCAACATTCAACTTTAGTCGATTCAATGTGGCAAAAAATTTATCATAATTGATCAGAAATCAATAATACGAACAAACACACAAACAGACATTCTTCTTTATATATAGATTCTGTAAAACACAGAAATTTTTGATTAACAAACTGTACGATTTGAAATCGAGCAGTAGCAATACTTTTCGAAATAAACATTTCTATATGCAACGCGCCAGACTCTTGCCACTCGGAAAAATGAGGGCAAAAATTAGAGTTTTCAGAGTTTTTAATTACTATTTATGCTTATTAAAGTCGCATTGTTTTTCAAAAAAAGTGGACGTCGACCTTTTCTAGGGCCCAGAAAATAATTGTAGAAAGTTTGCTGACGAAAGCTATATATATATCGATATATTGACAGGGCATTGATCTACGCTGAAACAAGGTTGCTTTACAAGAAAGTAAGATTTTTGAACTTTTCTTCTAATTGATAAATGTGAAAAAAACATAGATATCAATGAGATGTTAATAGCGTTTCAGTTGTTATTGATAACATTTAAAACTGTGCTAAATCTACGTTAAACAATGTCTATTTACTTTGTTGTAACCCAAATCAGGGGTGTATTACATACCGACTGCTAGTTTCATTGAATGAGCCAGCCTGCGTTGCTCATAATCGGCTGGTGACCCAACCATGGAAACCAGACGGAGGCTAATATTTTGTAACATTTTTGAGTTGAAAAATAAAATGTATATCAGTTACATCAAAGAAATATTATTACATCAATGAAATGGAGAAATTTCTACGACAGAGACGAAGAGAAGGGAAATTAGAAGTTATCATCCGGTTCCACAGAGCGAGATTATTTGGGAAAGCATATGGACAAGCCGCAAAACTAGGAAGGGCAATGAAAGTTTTAATAAAACAAAAGTTTGGCCAGTTAAACAGAGAAGCATTTTAAAACTCTCATTTTGCTGCTCCAGCGCATTTTAAAAGAAACGATGTTCCTGTTGTAGAAGTTCCTGACACAAGCCTAACTGCTTCTACGAGTGGAATATCACATGACACGCAGCCTCCAGGAAAAATCTGTTGCAACCACCAGTTGAATAGATTCAGAACCGCTTCCAGCTGGTGCATCAGCATTGTTGTCAAGTTTAAAGTTTCATTTTGTAAAATCTCTCTAATACCATCTAAATTCTCAGTTGGAAAAGGCTCAAACAAAGCACAAAAACAGTACTGATAACAAGTATCCCATACAAGCAGTTTCTGAAAGAGGCATCGCTATGAAAAGACGACTCCAAAGTTCTGGACCGGAGAAGACAATAAAAACTAAACTTTCATTGCCTCCAGTAACTATAAATTCCAACCAGAATTTATGGTTCTGTGCTATCTGTTGTGACGACTTCAAGGAAGATATGACTCAATGTCTGTCATGTGGGTTCATGAGAAGTGTGCTTGTTTCAAAAAGAGGATAAAATGTATTATTGTGAAAAATGCAATTGCGCATGCCTTCTAATTGAAGTGTTGTGTAGTGGTCAGCGCAATAGATGCGTATTTGAGAGGTCCGTGGTTCGAATCCCGGCGAGGACATTGCTCAATTTTCATCTCTCCTGCTTTAAAAAAATACCTAATGTCTCTACAGCTGGCGCCTGAACTAAAAAAGTGGTGAATGATGATTCTCCATCACCAAGATTTAGCGACTGAGGCCGCTAATCCCCAGTCGCTCTTTAAAAGGGAGAGTATATAAGGTATTTCTCCCGCCTTCTTCGCATGCCTTCGTGGTGTAGTGATTAGCTCGCTCGGCGCATATTTGAGAGGTTCATGGTTCGAGTCCCGGCGAGGGCATTGTTCATTTTTCACGTTTTCTGCTTCATAAATACTTAATGTCTCAACAATACTATCCTAACTATACCCACGAATTCTCATTTTCACTAAACGCTTTCTAATAAATGAAATTCAATGTTATTTTCTAGATTCTCATATTATTTATTTTAAGATTTTACGCTAATAAAGACTATACTGAAATCCAACTCCTAAGTCCATGTGAACAATGCAAAGTTATCAGTATGTTTCAATGTATTTTCAGTGCTTGTCTTAGTTTCTAACCAGCATTTTATATTTATGAATCATGTTCAAAATTATTTTAAGCATTTTATTGACTTGTATTAAGATATTAGAAAAAAAATAGCTACCGACCAATTCACAAAAACTCCTCGGACCAATGATGGTGACAGGTTTCCTTCATTGGGCCAGTGGCACCTACTTTTATTTTTCTAATATTTAGTGGAAATTTTACAATTATAATATCGATTCCTAGATATGTGTAGTATGGAAAAATATTACTTTCCATACTAAATATATAAAACTGTAAAATTTCCATGCCAAATATACAAAAGTGTAAAATTGTCAAATCTGACGGTTTAAGTATCATTCTGTACAAGTCAATAGCAACCTTCCCCTATATATATAACAATAATTTGTTTTCATGTAAATCGTTTATATATTATATCCTTTGCAAACAATGGTTAGAATTTTATGAACTGAATGAACTCATTAGCATATTTAAAATGGAAATATTAAAATTTAAAACGGATTATTAAAATGAAATAGTTAAAAGCGAAAATATAGCCAACAAACTAAGTAATTATCATCATTGATCGGAAATGACTTTTCAGGAGGAACAAGCTCTCTTTTTGTTAAATAAGGATTAAAACTAAGAAAGCTGCTAAGAAAGGTTGAGTTAAAATTTATTCACAGTGCTAATTAAAAATCAATAAGAGATTGGCGGGCCTGTCAGTCTTTAAATGCAAACTACAAATCGGAATATGTAATTCTTACAAGAGTGAATTAAATTTTCTTTCTTGAGAAAATTTCTCCCCGACACTTTCACTTTTCATCATATTAAAATAATGCGAACTTGTTAAAACGATTAAACTAGGAATCACAAATATAGGAAAATTTCCTGATTAGACTAAAATGATGAAATAAAACTTGCTGATAAGACTAAAATGATAAAATAAAATTCACATAATTTTCATTAAAGACAAGAAATTAATTTAATTAACACACATGTTTACTAGCTGTGTAACCTCTTTTTCCATCAAACCACAGAGAGAACTTTCAGCTGGCCGTATATTTAAAATGTCGCCATGCCGCACCGACACAATGCATTTACAAGCATCCATGCCTTCTTCGGCATGGCAGCGAGTGACACTAAGCACTATACCCGTTGAGCGGCATAGAAGATATAGATTTAATGAGAAGAAAAAATTCTACCAACAATTTACTATAGCTATGTAACGAGTTTTACCGTAGATCTCAATAAGTTCAAACTAAATTCTTTCTACACTGACTACCAATAAGTATTTGGACACCTATGCAAATGACGATATCTGCGGTCCTAAGGTACGTCACGGACTCCGCCCGTATATATCGTGTAGGAAACAGCATCGAGCATCGACTTTAGTCGCATGCAAGATGCCTCGCAGTTCGGAGCTCTCTGATTTCGAGAAAGGTATAATTATCGGGTATCACAAATGTACCGATCCTTAAGGGACATATCTAGCGATCTGAAGTACCCAAAATCGACAGTGGCCTATGGGATTAAGAAGTGGAAGGTGCGCGGTGATTGTCGGAATGTGCCCCGAGTCGGCAGACCAACGAAACTGGGAGATAAAGACCGACGAGTGCTGTCCACAGAAATTCGTAAGAACCGCACCCAACCGATGGCCCTCATCCGCAAGGAGTTTCAACAGGCATCCGGGAGTATTGTTTCAATGAATACCATGCGTAAGGAAGCACATCTGCTTGGTTTTCATGGTCGTGCTTCTGCCATAAGCCTTTGATCACAAAGTCCAACCGCGCTGCTCTGTTAACGTGGTGCAAAGACATCGAAATTGGACCGTAGATCAGTGAAAACGGGTTCTTTGGAGTGACGAATCAAGGTTCACCCTTTACTGTTCGGATGGCAGGGTCTGGGTCTGGCGTCTACATGGAGAACGTGTCCTGCTAGAATGCATTGTGCCAACAGTCAAGTTCGGCGGAGGTGGAATTATGGTCTGGGGGTGTTTCTCCTGGTATGGGCTGGGACCCTTGATCACCATTCATAGTAGGCTCAACTCCGATGCCTACTGCACTATTTTGGATGACAATATGCTTCCTACGTTGTGGTAATTTTACGGGTTGGACCCCTGTTACTTTCAAGACGACAATGCCAGTTGCCATGTTTCGACGTTAACCAAGGCTTGGTATGGTGCCAATGGAGTTCATCGAATGAACTGGCCTGCCCAGAGTCCAGATCTGAGCCCTATCGAGAACCTCTGGGACGAGTTGCAACCCCGAATTCAGGGGTGCACTACCTGTGCAAAATCGGTGAAGGAACTTCTATGTGTTCTCCAAGCCGAGTGGAAGAAAATACCACTAGCTGTCATACAAAGATTTGTGAAAAGTATGCCCCGGAGGGTCCACGCTGTAATTACCTCTCGTGGAAGCTCTACCAACTATTGATTTTGAATAAAGTTAGTTTTTCTTTCCTATCGCAGGTGTCCAAATACTTATTGGTAGACAGTGTATAATATAAACTGAAAGGATAACTTCACGAAAGCAGTTTAATGTGCCAATAATGAAGTAAATGCAAGACTAGGATATATCCGTAATGAGTGCAAGAAATTATGTTTCATTTCCTTTCCGTTATGTCATGGTATGCAAATGTAATCATATGCCATGGGACTGGCCTAGAATTCTATTTAAAAAGAAATTTCCTTAAATTTTTTTAATTTTACATGCCTTTAATTTAAAAATCAGTTCCTCTGGTAATGCTTCATTTTGTTGCAATAATATACTGTGCATTTTTTAATTAGCTTAGTTTTTCTCGATTCTGTATATTGAAGAAGCTTAGGAACTCTACAAAAATCGTACTACATTTTTCCGGTTAATCTTCTACATTCGTTCTCTTCCAATATTTAAGACATATATGTTACGATTTGATAATATTAATGTTTTTAAAACCTTTAACATATTTAACAAATTGCTTTTGAAAAATCATATATTCATGTTTTATTTTTGTTACCAAATTAAAACATGCTTGTTAATAAAGGATCACAGCATATGATGCTGAAATTTAATAACGTCTCAGTCGCATACTTTGTTAAACTTAAGAAATGTTAGTTTTATTTTTATGATATATGTATATCAGTATATCCGATTTAAATTCTCTCTTTTGAAAATGATTCGTGATAGCTTTTTTCCCGATTGATATTTTATATATCATATACTAAAATAACTGGAGAAATCTACAACTAAAACGAAACCAAAAAAATATTAAAGTATATATTTAACAAGCAGTTAAACACAATGTCACAAATAAACTTGGAATTTAATATCAAAGTAATTAAAATGGTGGTAGTATTATATTTATAAAAATTTATCTTTTAAACTCTAATGTAAATATAAAGAATTAAAAGAAATAATACATTTAATCAATAATTAACTTTTTAATATTAGTGTTAATCTGGAATTTGTAAAAGCAGTAACAGTTTCTTCATGGTATGTAAAGCGAATGTGAATGACGTCGACAAACAGAGGAAGAATCGATAAGTAATCAATGCTTTTCAATCAATACAGCTTGTTGCGCAGCATTTTGTAATGAACTACCAGTATAACAATAAAAACAAAGTAAATCCTACTGAAATATTACAGATTGCTAATTTCAAGTACTCTCTGCAATTATTGGAAAATTAATAAATACTAAAATTTCCACGCAATAAATAAAAGATTGTAAATAAAACTTTTTTCCTTAATTGAGACTTCGTGCCTTTATACACCACTTCGAATGAGTTTTAACTGATGCAATAAAAAATAAACTCGTAAATATTATAATTAAGTCTTAAGCCCGTGGATAATATGCATATTTAATGCTTTGTGTGTTATCTTTATTATAAGTACCATGTTTTTCTCACCTAAACTATACAAAATGCCATTCAACAGGAATATCACAAAATATTTAAAAGCAACATATCTTTAGAATTTCCGATAGATAGTCTTGCGCGCTGCAGATAAAAGTATTTTTTCTGTACAGTTGTGCTATTGCTCGCTTTGAAATGGTTGAGTTTGTTAATCAAAAATTCGACAAATTGTGAAATAGATAATAAAACAAATGCAAAATTAAAAATTCAGGCGACCAGGTGACCATATTCGGGTGGAGGACTACGTTGTTCAAAATTTGATAGCTCTAAATACCGTCGTTTTTTCACAACTCGAGAAACATAAATATATTCATGCAGATTCTTCATTATTTAATTTCTTTAAATATAATGCCGGGCGATAATATTCGGTGGCAACAATTTTAAAAGTGATTCGCCGGTTATGGTGAAACGAAATGCCGTTTTGAGACTAATAGCCCTTTGGGGCCTACCGCCCCTTTGCGTTAATAACTGGTCCATCTCTTTTTCACAAGCCAAATACTGCAGACGTTTTGAATTAGAAAAAGCAGACATTATTTGTTCTTCTATTATATTTTTTAAATAGTTACTGAAAAGTAACTTTTGTTTACTTTTGTAAAATAAAAATTAATTGTACTGATGTATGATGTAAAACAAAAATTCCTTTCCTCTAAAAGAAATTGTCATAACAACGTCACATTAATTAGTCCATTGGCAATATTATGCCATGTCACAAGGGTTTAATAAATAACATTAATCCTATTTGCAGTTTCCAGATGCTCTTCTGTTAATGATTATATGTTAATGATTATATGTTATTATATGCTGAGAATGTAGGCTAATCCATATATCGAGCACTTAAATTTAAGTTAATGTTAAAAGAAAGCGTAGTTATAGTACTGAAATTCCTTTTATTTCTTTTAACTAACCGCGAAGAGTAAAAGAGAATAAAATTAACAGCAGGTTTAATTTTACTTGCCTTAGAAAGTAGAAGAAGCAATTCTGATAACTGAAACTCTGCATGCTTAAGTTCGAATAATTAGAATTCTACATTATCCAAAATAATTTGATTTGTAATTGAGATGTTCCTGTAACTCCATTTACTAGCGTAATTTAAGATGAATATTTACATAAGACTTCAGAAAAATTTTTGCATGTTAAAGAACTACCAAAAATGTATATTTTATATGGATAATTAAAATACCTTAGATTAAGCCTAACAATCAAATTTGGCATTATTTCCAAACCACTGCTCGCACGTTTTAGAACCAAGATGACGCTTAAGTACCCGTTACCGTGCTGAAATATAAAATATTTTACAGATCCTTAAGCACGTTTTCATTTAAACTCAATCTGTCTTATTATTCTAGAGATGATTTAATAAATTATTGATGCAAATAAATGATACGATTAATGTAAATCAAAAATGTACAAATAAATAAATAAGAATAAAAATTAAAGCTCTACTGTTACCCAGGAATCCATTTTGAATGCATGAATTTGTGTAACATAAGAATGAGTTTTCTCTTACTTGGCCAAACTGTTTTATAGTGATAAACAGTCACAGTATTTTTAACTAATTCGTTTACGTTATTGTGATATCAGATACTGTCAATAAAAACCAATACGTCCTTATACCAGAACTCCCGGATTATCTGTAAACATGAGTCAAGCACGTTTGCAAGCACGCTTGTTAGACAAATTTAATGTAAAATCATAAAAGTTTATTTTAATTTTTTTTCCAATTTCGGGCTCACAGCCGACTTCGGCTTGGCCATTATTAAGGCCAGAAGTGGTGGTCACTTTATTATGGAGGCACCCAATAGGTGGGCCACCTTTGCATCCTATGAAGGGACGGACAGTTACAGCCATGCCTTCTCCGGGATTCAAACCCAAGCCCTTTGGTATCGTAGCCGGCTCCCCTAACCACCATACCGTCTGGGCTGCGTTTACTTAATAAAATGTATATGCATAAGGTACGTGCATTTTATTTTGTGTGTGTAAATACGAAAAATAATAAAACAAAATCACAACTTGTAGCGGCAACGAAAATTCTTAAAGCTAGTTTCACACTCCTAAGAAAAGATGACATAACTCCTAAGTATGATATATGCTGATTTTGAATGAGATTTATTAAAACGTAATCTATTAACATAGTCTTCCAGAATTTACTGAGTAACGTTTCGCTTTCTTATTTCAATTCTGTAACTAATTCATTTTATTATTTTACTACTGTCAATTCATTTAGTTAGTGGTCCACCATATTCAGTTATGCGCCACTCTAGGCTATATAGCAAACATTTCATGCCTGCTCTTTCTTAATAAGTAAACTAATTAACTCAAAACGTTCCCTTACATGCTGTGCAGGTGACGAAGAACGCAGTGAAACGAAATAGAAGTGAGAACACAGACCAACCCTTTCTTTTTAACATTTGCTTTAGAGCAGATCTCAGGCCAGAATGGACAGTGAATAAAGCTGTCAATACGATAGTAATAAATGAATTACCAACAGTAGTACGAAAAGAATTTACCTGTGATATGATAACTTATTGTAAATAAATTTCAGAAATAACAGTTCTTTCTAATAACAACAGCTCATTAAATCTATTAGTCACTATCTCAGTTAATAGTGATTTTCCTCCAGGATTTTCTGTAGAATAATGAAAGCAAAAATCTGTAGGATCTGAAATAAGGATTGAAACTAAAAAAGCTGTTAAGAAAGGTTGAGTTAAAAATTATTCACAGTGCTAATTAAAAATCAATAAGAGATTGGCTGGTCTGTCAGTCTTTAAATGCAAACTTCAAATCGGAATATGTAATTCTTACAAGAGTGAATTAAATTTTCTTTCTTGAGAAAATTTCTCCTCGACACTTTCGCTTTTGATCATATTAAAATAATGCAAATTTATTTAAACAATTAAATTAGGAAGAACAAATATAGGAAAATTTCCTTATTAGACTAAAATGATGAAATAAAACTTGCTGATAAGAGTAAAATGATAAAATAAAATTCATATAATTTGCATTAAAGACAAGAAATGAATTTAATTAACACACATGTTTGCTAGCTATGTAACCTCCCCTTCCACCAAACCACACGAGAGAGCTGCTCGCCGCATATTTAGAGTGTCGCCATGCCGCACCGACACTATGCATTTACGAACATCCATGCCTTCTTCGGCATGGCAGCGAGCGACACTAAGCACTATACCCGTTGAGCGGCATAGAATATATAGATTTAGTGAGACGGAAGAATTCTACCAACAATATGTATGTTCCAGATGTACCACAAACATAATCAGTTTTTCTCCTTGTTCAAAACATTGGCCCTTTGCTTAATAAATCTATATAGACTGCTCACAAAGTTGTCAATAATTATCTGCTTTGCGTATCCATATCAACTAGAAAACTATGCTAAGCACTCAATTCAAACTTCTAGATAAAGTCAGGACGATGAATACATTCCGCGCAGGAACAGAATTCTTTATTATATTGCGTAGCACTGATGCAGTGATATTATTTCCACATAGCAGTATGTGAGGGTGTTTCGAGTATTCACATTGTTTAAGGTGATTAATTAGATATATTAATGCTTTACCCACTGGTAGCTGATCAACCTTCTAAGAAATATTAAACTTTTTTAAAAATTGGTCCTCTAATAGTGCGACTAAAATTTTGGCAACTTTATTTCGAATGCCCTTTTTCATACTGCAAATTCGTGTTCCAAATTAGTCATCATTTTGTCTTGGGTATAGATTCATCCCTGATAGAAACCAACTTTAAATAGGGGATTCAGTGAGTTACGCACATATAAATAAGGACGCAGTTAAGTTAGTTTTAGAGATAATCTAATTACATTACAGTTACGTAAAATGAGCAGTATCTTGCAAGTAAGCTTAGTTGCTATAATTGCTGTCAGCAGTATTTTTGAGCTAAACCTTTTATACTGAATTGTAACTTTCACGATGATATCTAATTTCGGTCTAACGGAACGTTAGAAATTATTTATCTCACAACAATTAGCATTTTAGTAATGATAGGATTTCGATAGAAAAGTCATTTAATGTAACAGAATGCGCCTATTCCTATAATTCGTTGCCTGCACTAACTTTCTTGCCGGTGAATTCGTGTTTAAGGGATTCATTTATAATTTGCTGAAACTTTTCTCGAAGTTTTTTCGGCTTTTCGTAATAAATATCCGACAAAATTCCTATGGTTATAACCTTCAGTATTCACAAATAATGGAAGTGATTACTGATTCTCTTTTTACATGCCTCTAAATGGGCAGGTATCTTGACTTCTGTCTTTTTCCATGAAGCTAATGAAGTTTTCACACAATGGCGACCTAGGTTGGAGAATATTACATATCTGTAACTCTGCGTTCTACAAGGCAATTTTGAATTTTGTATTAAAATTACTCTAACCTCTTAGCGCTCCATTTTACATTATGCACCAAAAATTGGTGTTGAAGTTAATGTTAAAAATAAGTGAAAAATGTATCTAAAATTCTCAAATACAGTGTTTGTGAGTCTTGATGGAAATAGGTTTTACGAAAATAATTCTTGTATAACGGTGTTTTAATTTTTAATGAAAAATTTCCTCTTGGATTCATTCGTGACCAAATATTTCTTAGAAGTATCGTATGATTG
This sequence comes from Stegodyphus mimosarum, assembly GCA_000611955.2. Classification (NCBI taxonomy): domain Eukaryota; kingdom Metazoa; phylum Arthropoda; class Arachnida; order Araneae; family Eresidae; genus Stegodyphus; species Stegodyphus mimosarum. The sequence continues at coordinate 959,170 of KK113344.1, read as the reverse complement.
CTTCTGGAGCTAGAGTAAAAGAAAATAATGGTTTCATTTTGGTGCTAATACACGCAACTAAAGTAACGGTATCAACTATTTTGATACATTTGATTTCAGAACTGTTTTGCTCAAAAAAGAACTTTCAAACACATTCTATTCTAAAAAATGAAACGTTTTGAAATCCCATTTCGCCTTTGACTGTTGAATTATACCTTAACTGTCTCTAGAGTTAAAAAACTTTACGTAGCTACTTAGCCGCAATAGAAAATAAATAACCTGCAAATAAGCAATGGAACTGAAATTCTCAAAAACAATGAATTAAAAGTATTTTGGTCTCATATATAAAAGATCTCCTTGTCAAAGTTGAGAAAATAAATGAAGTGAAAGTGAACTGGGCGAAAGCCCATATTGGTGTTATAGGCAATGAGGCAGCCGACATGCTGGCCAAAGAGGCTGCTATGAGTAACGCTGGCGATGTATTTCGAGCATCAAAACGAATTGTTAAAGTCAAGGATTTCTATTATGATTGCTGGAAAAAGATATGGAACATTTCGGGAAAAAGGAAAGATTATTTCTTGAACTTTGAAGTTTCTAACATATATGAGAATGACATGTGATTTTGATTATAATCAAATAATTACTGAACGCGGGTGCTTTCCAGCGTACATTAAAAGATTTAATTTTCAAAGTAATAGTCTTTGTAGTTTTTGTGGTGCGTAATTGTAACATGTTAGGGTAAAAGAGGGTAACATAAAGGAATTCTACTGCTACAATAAAGAGTTTAGATAGGCAAAGGGATTTATTGAGCTTTATAAATGACAATAGAACAATACTGGGAATTTTGGTTTGATGTTTTTAACTGCATTTCTGTTTCATTCTGTGTTTTAATCTTTTAACTGTATTTTTGTTTGTCTATGTTGGGTGTGCTGCGTTAAGTATGAGGCCGATTATTATGGGCCAGGAGGGTTGCAGGACAGTCGTATATTGCATTATTGCTGTATGATTACTGCTATTCTCTTTACATCTTAAAATGAATCATAAAAATGCTAACATAGGCCAGACCTTCGGCTTCTAATGTACCCAGCCTTTTTTAAGAGACTCTGATACATAATAGCAATTCGCGCATTAAATAATAGTTATTGTCGCTGAAATTCGAAACTACATATTTATAGTTATTTAAAATAAATAGCTTAAATGTTATTGAAATAACAGGGTTTTAATAATAAAAATTAATTATTTTGTTGCTTATTTTGCGATTTGTCCGCTTTACTGCATATTAGCGTTCATGAAAATCTATACATACGGCACTTAGGTAAGCGATATAAAGAGGTGGGTAAAATCTCGAGAATGTAATAAATTCGTTGTACATGTAATAAATATGTTCAAAAGTAGCTACTCTGAAGCTACTCTCTTGTTTTTCGAATGGATATCACATTCATGAGAAAGACGAGTAAAAAATTATTTTGCGAAGCCTCGTTTCTATTTATCAGTTATTTTTACATCATATATTGACTGTAATTTATATTTTTCTCGATTTATAACTTTATCTCGGATTTTCATTATTTTTATTTCCAGTTTTTATACTAAAAGACGTTTAAGAAAATATATTTGCATATGTAGTGATATATAGGGGCATATATATTGCATATATAGGTGATGTACCAAATGTGGTCGTAGCTCAAAGTATCAGACGACAAGTTTAAAGAAAAAAAAAGGATTCATTTAATAATTTCCATGAAAAACAGCAGTTACAAAAATCAGATCCCCGGAGTAAATAAAAAAGAACAGCTAATAACTTTTTGTATTGAAGTTTACTCCATCGTTACATTAATGAAAAGACCCCCCGATATTCCTTTGCGAGTCCTTTTATAAACCTCCGGAAAGGCAGAGCTTCCAAGAAATGACGTCAGTCTCGTCAGCCAATCCAGTTCGTTTTAAATATTTCCAGAACATTCAATAAGTGTACGTGTAAAAAAAGCGGGAAAATCAACTTGACTATGGGGTTGTGAATTTAATTCCACGTATTTTCAAATAAGAGATTGCCGCCATTAAAATGAAAAGAACATGCATTTAGAATTGTGACTGGGGAAAAACAAAAAGAAAAGACGAACTTTGAGTTAGGGTTTTAAATGTATTTTTGACTATGGAACTTTATTATTACATATATATATATATAACAGTGAATTTTTAAATTTCTTACTTTTTGCCTATATACTATATAAATTCAAAATAAAGGTAATTTAAAGTAAATTAAAAAGCTTATGATTTGTTATTTGACAAATAGCTCAAGAATAAAAAAACACATATTTTCCAACCCCATGAAAATAATTCAGTAACAAATATGAAATGTTATTTAAATCTCCAATTTATATATATATATATATTCAATACTTAAAAAAATTACTTTTGATTTTGGTATTTTTACGATTAAAGATTTTTCTAACAGATTTTTATGTTTTTAAAGCGAGGAGGTCTTTAAAATAATAATTTAAAATACTAATTAAAATACTGATTAAAATCTTTTTTTTCATTCATGGTTTTAAATTTTATTTGTGTTCCTTGGCGATGGTATAGGGAAAGTTTTATTAAAAATTATTGGTTTATTACTTTGCAGCTTTAGCGCAAGTCATAAGCCTTTTAATTTATTTTTAATTACTTTAATTTTGAATTTATATATATAGGCAAAAAGTAAGAAATTTAGAAATTCACTGTTTTATACATATGCAAATATATTTCCTTAAACATGAATCTTTATTGAAGTTAATCTTTATAAGATTTTGTTAGTGTTTTTTGATTCTGGTATACGTGCAGTGGTATAAATATTTTTATATAAAACCGCGGGACATTTTCAACCAAAATATCATAGTACCAGTTTAACGAGGTATATTATTATTCGATTTCGGGCGAACGGGCTTTCTGCATGAGCGTTTTTGTGGTTTCTCCTTCGTTTTCATGATGTGCATACGAACCAGTTTCTCTAATAAAGTCCTTCCCTGAGGCAGGTAGCCCAAGTGTGCTTTGCTATAAATAATTAGACGAAACCAAGCCATTATTTTAGAAAAGAATGAATAACACATTTTACTAACAATACACGCTATTTAAATTTTAAATATTTTTTTGTAGTCCATTACCAAAATAAATGACATCTTTCCAAATTCTCTATAAACTTTCGCTTGGTTAACGGAACGCCATTAGAATTATGTTAATAATGTTCTTTCCTGTACAAGAAAAATCAAACAATTTTATGAAACGGGTTTTTCTTCTCCGAAATTTTTTTTAAGCCTTTCTAACCAAACTGAGTTTTAATGTTTCGTTAAACCAACATTAAACAAAAATACATTATAGTTTTTTTTTTTTTTACTTTGCTCTGTTGTAGCTTTAAAACTAAACACTCATATTTGTAAATATTATTTTTATTTTTTTAGGTTAGTGAATTTAAATGAATAACTTTGCCTGAAGTAGAAGGAAAACTTTAACTACTGAGCTTCATAAAACGGTTAATGATGCATTTTATTCTTTTAATTTGCAACCAACTATTTTACTATATAAGTTTAAATTCCCGTAAGAATTTCTACATTTTACGCTATTGAAATCAACATATCATATTGAGAACAATGCGAAATTTCCTCCCTGAAAATGTCCTTCCCAAAATTGGCTAATGCTTACTAATGGCTTAACTTTCAAAAATATAAGTTTATTAAAAAAATCAGCTTGATTTCAAAACTACTTCACGTCAGTTCTAAATTTGCAAATACGCAGAGAAAAGTAATGTATGAAATAAAAGGAAAAAAAGTTATGTAATTTTTTATATTACTAAGTAGTATAATTAACATACTTTTATTTTATACTTTTTAATTCTTTCTTTAACACTGCAGTTGGACACTTGCAAATTAATAAAGTTGTCGGGAATAACCAAATCTATCGGTCATTTAGCTGTCTCCTTATAGGAAACATTACTAGAGCGAGAAAAGGATGTTACATCCGTAGGAAAATATTCATACAAATAACCAAGCCTCATGAAGAATTTGAACTAGCACCCAGGAGTTCCGATTTGTAGTCAAACTCCGTTAACCGATTCATTGTCCGAAGGCATCGTACGCAACTGTGTATAACTTAACTACATAATATTATATACCATTTTTAACTGTGAAGTAATTAATAATAAATTAGTAAAAGATCTAAGAACTTAGAACTTAGTCTTAATTAATAAACTTAGACTAGAACTTAGCCTTAACCCTTAAATACGTGAATTTTTATTTTTATTTTTAAGTAAAAATATATTAGAATTGATATCAAATAAAATAGGAAAAATACTAAAAAATTCTAAACTAAGTTTTTATTCCAATTTTTGAAAAACTATTATTAACTTTTACAAATTAACTTTAGAAAAAAATACAATAGGCAAATGCGTAATAACAATTTACGTACTACTACATTCCTTATAAACTTATTCAAACAATTTTTAAACTTTGAATACGTCAAAATAACAGCAAATAAAAAAGCAAAAATTAGTACACACAAATTACATCCTACACAACAACTCACAATAATGACCGTTACACCGTTTGTGGTGCCACCGTACTGAAACTTTCAAAACTATATGTATCTAATTGGTTACACTATGCAGTAAGCTAATATTTGCGTTTTGATTTGATTTATATGACTAAATATGAATATGTTGCCAAATGGCAACTACATGCATTTAAGTGTTAATTAATGATAAATGTAAGAACTACTCTATTTCGTATGTATAGTAATTATAGTTTAGAAGTATTATAATATTAAAAAATTCGGAGTTCTTATTAAAGATATTAACGTAGTTTTCTAGCATTGTTTCTTTAAACGAAACAAAAATAATTAAAATTGTGATCAGATTTAGGCTATATGTTTGTAGTAAATTATTTCTTGATAGCAATCATGCTATTACTTTTAAGATAAAAGATTTGTGAACATTTTTCCTTTGGCATTAAATTTGTGGACGATGCGCAAAAATATCTTTGCCATATCTGAAGGATATCATCACAATGTAGTAGTATTCCGTGTGCTAGAAGTCGATTGGGAAATACTTAGCTGATCTGTTACGATTTATCAATCGAATAAAGGAACGTTCCTTTAGGGAGGTATGACACTCTACACTAGAATTATTTGCGTGCATTCAAATGCTCCGAGTATTTTTATCATTTAATGCAAATGAAATTAAATACAGTTTTAATTGGCAAAGGATAACGAAGAACACCAATTGGATCAATAAATTTAAATACACTTTCAAAATAAAATAAATTAAAATATATCTTTTATTTTTAAGTTAGAAAGAACCACATTTACTTAGCATCACTTCAAAGTATTATATTTAGACCATTTAATTATGTATCTTACAAAGCATTTCAGTTAGATTAAATTCATATACGGGAAATTAAACTTCATTTTTCTTGAGAAATTGTAGAATCACTTGTATCAGGACAAGTATAGTGATTTCTGTCAATCGTAACATTATGTGAGGCATGAGATGCGTAATGTTCGCTAAACTGTAAATATCGGAATATTACAATGGTGATGCAATATTTGTAATATTCCGATATTTACAGTTTAGCGAATATTACGCATCTCATGTCTCAATGGTGATGCAATATTTGAATTTTCTTATTCTTGTACAGATTTTCGCAAGAATTCTGTAAAGAAGTAAATTAATTGAAACAGCTTGAGAAAAGTGTTATTAGCATTAATCTACCGATGTATTAATATCGAGATATTCCAAATAGAGCACACAGTAAATATTGATTTGTCCGGACCAAATTCAGAGTTAATATTATTTTTATTCAAAGCGTCATTTAACACTAGTCATCAATCAAGACAAAAGTCCTGATTAATTAATACAATATTATGAGTGTCATTGAATAATCCGTAGTAATAAACAATAATTTAAGTGAACTGACTTCAATAATTCATGTTCGATAGCAGTAAGACTTCGAACGTGAGTTATTAAAATCGCAGCATTTCTTGGATCTGTACACACAGCGATTTCATCTTGTAAAAATTCTCTAAGTAGACTTACGATATTGCATTTTAAAACCACACTAAGCAACTTCCAAACGGAGAGTGGCGGTTGCTATTGATTAGATTCGATAGCTCGGTGTATTAACTGATGAGTTCTTCATTAATTTTAAATTAAAATATTTTAATTTACATTGATATATTTAAATTTTCATATAGATTTAAATTTTCATAATTTTACATGAAACATTCGGATTTCACTAACCTAAAATTGTAGAGAGATTAGTTTTAATTGCCCCAGTAGATGTATTCAGTACAAAAAAAGCAACAATTACAATTTCTTTTGATTTGGATGACCAGCGACAGGTTAACATTGAAGGTGATGCACTTAATTATGATGCTTTTCGATCACGCTAACACTTGCTTTGATTTACTAAGATTCTGGTAAAATGCAAAATTTCTAAGCTGTTATTTAAATATAGTTTACCAAATTATATTCAGAACAATGAGCCTCAAGGTTCAAGAGAACTAAATATGTAATGTAAATTGGTTTTATTATCTATATTATTAAATAAGCTATTCTTTAAACTCAGTTTTCAAATTTTTGTTTAGCTATGTCGTGTAGAGTGATTCAAGGGCTTATTGATTAAAGAATTAGGTTTCTGATTTGTAATTATTCGGGGATTAAATTTCATTCTAGTGTAAAGTTGTTCTTTTAATTATTTTATTGAATGAGGGATTTATTTCGCAAAATTTTATTTTCTTACGTCATGGTTTGGGAACCAATGCTTCGAAATTATTTTGTTAATTCCTGATTTTAAAAGGAAAAAATAAAAGAAAATAATTTTGGAATATAGAAAGGCCTGGGACTATTTCCGGCATGCCAGTTTTTTCTTCATCTTTCTTTCTTCATCTTGCAATTTCTAGACCATTTCTCCTTGTTGTTGACCTTGTTTACGGGAGTGCGTACGTGCTTACCTTTGACGAAAGTCGGGGAGTTGCCTAGCTGTAACCGCGGTATGGCGTGTCCTCTTAGATATATTGCCCCCTCCGTTTTGTTTTTGAAAGAAAAATAAAACATCAATTAGACTAAACTGACAATCGTTAGGTAAAAGACATTCGAATAGCAATATTGCACAAAACTTAAGAGCTTTCACTCATTGACAATTGCATGAAGTTTACGAAATACTAGCCTCAGTTACTCACACATGAAAACTTGTGGCATAAGTCCGCAAAATACAAAATTAATAAATGGTGTACTCGCAGTACAGACACATTGGTTCTGAAACGGAATGCAATATTTACAATTTTCATTTGGAAAATAACAACTGGAAATTTTTAATGTAAAGCTTTTTCTTGTTGTTATTTTAGTTTATGAGAACCTTTTAAAATTTAGATTTCCAGTCCAGAAAGTTTAGAATCTGTCTCACCTTTGATCATAGCCCAAATGCACTGTTTTCTAGGGTTAGAAATTTTCATTGCGAATTTGTTCGCATAAGCTTCTAATAATATATAACATTTGCTCGACCTTTGTAATCTGAATCAAAATATGATTAAAGGTAAAGGAATGGCAGGTGAATAAATTATTGATATTACCAGTAGAATATACTAGAGTAATATTTTAGCTTTACGTAAGACGTACGCTGTCATACATTCTTGTTAATTAAAATTTGTTTCCAAAGCATGTAATTTTTAAGTATTTCCTCCTACAAAT
>KK113344.1:926790-951472 GCA_000611955.2 Stegodyphus mimosarum | reverse complement strand
AAAGCTATAGTTTAATCATGAAATGAGATTGATAATACGTTTCCTTTATAGGGTAAATCACCTCCTTTTTGAAGGAAAGAAATAATAATTCACTCTAAATTTTGTAACTATTAGGAAGGAAATGCTGAAAATGTGTTTGAATAATGAGTTGAATCACTATTTGAGTAATGACTAACTTTATTTTCATTTTCATGCCAATAAATGAAAAATGTTTTCTTTCTATTTCTTGCTGCAATTTGTATCTTTCAAAATCTTTTTTTTTTAAATAAAACGTTGTTTGGTTTCAACTTAAAAATTTAAACCATTTTAATATACTTCATTTAAAGTTTATGTAGAATGTTTTTTACTTTATCCTTATTATTTCAATAAGAGACCGAGGTAAACGACCCATTGATAATTTCTTTATGGTATGTATAAACTTCCGTTTCATTTTTATTATTGTTATTCTGTCTGATTTTATTCTATTTCATCCTTTGAAATAATTGGCAATTTCTTTTTTATAGTACATATTCTGAAATTTTATATGGTTTGAATTTAAATCAGTTCGCAGATATAGAAATCTGCCTGATACAATATATTTATGAACCTAAAAATCTAGTGGTAAATGTAATATAATTGTAGTTGAAAAAAATCTGAAAATTCAACTATGTTTTTTTTTCAATGGCGGGCTCAAACCGTTTACAAGTTTGGCCAACACTATGGCCAGAAGCAAAGGTCTCTTCATTATGGAGGCACCAAGTTGGTGATGACAGTGTTGCCTCCTATGAAGAGACGGACAAATTATATCCATTCCTTCTTCGGGATTTAAACCTGGGGTCTTCAGTACGGCAGTTCACTAACCACTTTTCCGTCTGGTGGCATATGTAAGTATATAGTTCAAGTACTGTATGAATAATGTACACCGGTGTATAAAAGCATAATTTCAAACTACATTTTTTTAATATTTTAGGTATATTTGTCGTATAACGCGCACTTTTTTCGTTACGAAAAAAGCTGGAAAATGCATGTGCAACGTCGTTATTTTTTGAAGTCGTTCATTCGAAGATTTTTCGCAGGCTTTCGAGCAACGGTATACCGAACTGACAAACGAAAAGGGGAACAATATGAGCATGGAGGAATGCTTGAGAGAATAAATAACTCTGCAAGATGATTTGGTTGTATTCAATGTATGTGTGCGCAAGAATGTTTTTCTAGGGTCTTGAGAAAAGAGGGGGACTAATTTGGGATACGCATGTACTTCCGACCTAAATAAATTCGAGAAATTAGGAGTCATTTTTCTTTCCTTTCTCTAGTCATTTTAAAGCATGATTTTAATGTGAACATCGAAGGCTTTAGTAAACCGCATTTTCTTTAGCTGAAATGCATTTGATATAGTTTCTTTTTAGTAGTAAATATCGCCCCTGCCAAACGAAGCAAACATGGTGCTGATTTCGAATGCAAAGTCGTTCAATTTGCGAAACAAAATGGAAATCGCGCTGCAATTAACAAATTGGTATTGTTAAAAGCTCCACGCGTGAGTGGAAGAAAAATGATATCACAATATAATATATTAATATGCCAAAGAAGTGTGGTTTGGAGAAAGCAGGAAAAAATGGCTTACCCTAGAATAAAGTTTTGCGATCTGCGTCCTAGAAAATAGCGAGAATCGCTAGTATCAGCTTCTAGGTAAATGTGGAAATCCAATTTTTATACGCTCATCTTTTCCTTTGTTTTAAATCTCTCATTTTTATATCCGGCGTATAACTCGCTCCCATAAATTCCGAGTTTTCGTCCCGTTGGTAAACTTTTATAACAAAAAGCCGTTACACGCGATTTTTCAGCTTCTTAGTCTCTCTTGAACTCGCTTGATTCCCGGTATTAGCAGGGTGCAGATTGAGGTGTACGGGCAATTTCATGCTCGCTCTTTGAATACTCTTGCGATCTCTTGCCCTCCTGTGAATGATGTGCAGCGGAATAGCTATGAGGGGCCAACATTTGTTTCCCTCGAGATGTGGATGTAAACCCCTCGATGTAGTTTACTAGACTTTCGAAGGTAATTTTATTGTAATACTGTGCCATCAGCTAACCATGTGCTTCATTTTCCGCTGCTACGGTCCTCCACCTCTTGCTGGTTCGTCAAGACCATTGCCTAACCATTGCCTCTTGGATTCATCTCGGATGTAGCCTGGTTCCTCTTCTGTTGCACCCATGTTCGTGGAGCTGTGTACGTTGTTGGAGGAGGCCATTAGCCATCCTTAGTGAATTTCTAAGCCTCGCCTGCTGACCTGGATGCATCCGCATTGCGGTGCCGAATAGATCTTTCCTGGGTTCTATTTAAGGCTGCCACTAATTTGGATTCCAATAGATAAGTAATTCCTTCTTAGTGATCATTTAATTTACTTCAAGTAATTAATCCGTTTCAAAATTAAGTTAGAAGGTTGTAAATTCCTATTACTTCATTTTGTTTATGGCTGTCTTGAAATTTACGATCAAAAACAATTCTTTCTTTTGCTGAAGAGTAAGGCGATTTAAGATTATTATAATATCCTATGTAATAGTATTCGAGTATTAAAGCTAATTCTGTTAATATTGGGAATACATAATTATGTGATTATAAGTGCAATGAGTTAATTATTAATTAATTTTCATTTGTAATTTAAGATATTATTGATTTTAATATCATTATACTAAAATGTACAATATTCATTTTCCTTTTGACTCCCGGGAGTATAAAATTCTAAATGCCAATATTTTAAATTAATTTTACTTTTAAAATAAAAGTATGTTTCATTTATAAATTTAGTATCATGTTTTATTTTATTTACTGGTAAACTATACATGATGCCAACACCAGATATCATTGGGTTGTTCGGGTGTTTAAATCATTAATCACAACGCACATGACTGATTTATTTTAATGTTCTAACCACTAAAAGCTCTAGTTTATATTAGATGATCTTCAAAGGCACTAATATAACATTGGTGCCGTGCCCGTTTCGAAGATATTGGTGATTGTCATGTTGAGTTTACTTCCTGCAATTTTTCTCCCAGATGTCTAGACTTAATACTAAAACTTTAAATATTTAACCGTTTACAGTAACAAGTCTATGCAGTGGTCATATTGATTTTAAGTTCTTTTTACATTGTGTAGCTTGTTAGAGTGTATGACAGATATGTACTTTTGACACACTGATTTGGGACTTTAACTGCTCAACACAAACAAATACACAGTTGATTGCTAGTTCTCATTTGAATTGTGTTTTTAGTATAGGTCAGTATTATGTTCTGCATTACATTGTTACATGTCTTGATGTAACTGCTTTTTTATTGTGAATATTGCTGGTACACTTAGTTTATTGCAATTTTTTGTTTGTAACAAGTAGTTCGGTATGCCAACAAAGTTGTCTGAGAGAGCAGCTCAAGCTGCAAGTAGTTTCGTTGATATGGAAGAGGATCAAGGGGTCTAGGGTGTGTCAGTATTTGGCTCAGATGCTTTGGATTCTCTGCCTGTTTTTACAGGCTCAGACAGTGGAACCAATCTAAGTGATTTCTTAGACAAAATTGATCTTATAGTCAGTCATGTAAGCTGGTCTGAGGCAGACAAAATGACTGTACTTAGAGTAAAGGTTGCAGATGAGGCTGCTGATTTCATAATAAACCACCCCAGGTTGAAGAGAAAAACCAGTTTAGAGTACATTGTAAATGCTGTAAAGGAACGTTTTGCATCTACTCACAATTTGCACTCTAACACCCGGGAGTCATTTTGTCTGCCTCAGACCAGCTTACTTTTCAGAAGCCACAGGAGTCAGTAAGGCAGTTTGCTGCCCGAGTAGAAGCACACTTTCGTACAAAACTGTACCAGTGGAAAGAAATAGGGACCCTGCAGCAGAGGCCCAAAGGCAGAATTTATTTCTCTCGGTTTTTATTGAGGGCTTACAACTACATTTGAGACGTTTATTTCTTCAGCAGAATCACAATACATTTGCCGCTTCTAAGCAGCATGCCATCATAGAAGAGGATATGTGGATTAAGACTCATGAGAGTATTGATTTTCAAACGGCACAGGTTAGGGCATTTCACACTTCCAAGTTAGTGCGAACACCTCGGAAAAAAGTATCCCAAAGACTGCAGTAGCAGACTCTGAGCTCACGACAGCAATTGAGATGCAACAAGAAAACATACCTCAGCTCACTAACATGATGGGTTCACTGCAGGTGCAGGTTCAGTTATTGTTATCACAGAATCCTCGTATGAGATCTATACAGCCTCGCTGTTATCGTTGTAATAGGTATGGACATACTAACAGGGACTACTTACATAAATGTTTCGCAATAATGGCATATCTAACCACTGTGAATGGATATTCGTAAAAGCTAAACATAATGTAACGTAACGTGCTAAATATTTCACGAAAGACATTTCTACACGTTCTTTTCTAACTTAAAAAACCATGTCTTTTAAAAGCGCTCCAAGCCATCTGATATCTAAGCAAAACTACTCATAACATTCACATTCTTCAAATTCTTCTCAAAATGAATAACTTACTCAGGATTTCACACTTTATAAAACGCCTTATTTATTTATAATTAACGCTTACGTTTTAAACCAACCGCGTAACACACAGTGTAAAAAACGAGTTACTTTACCTGAGTGTATTAAAACCTTCGTTTCTTCAGGAAAAACACACAGTTTCTGTGTCTGTTGCTACATCTGTGATTGATGGATTTTACCATGTGCAAAGCGGATATCAGCCGTATTCTCGTAGAACATCTTTGAAAAGCAGTTTGCTGAATACTTTCTTTTAATAACAGATCATAAGATAACTTCAAATACTGTAACTAATTAAAGTTATAATGTAATCTCAAACACAGATAACTTTAAGGATATTACTATACTAATATAGCGTAATGCAGGGAACGTTCTTTTAAGACACTGTCATTTAATGAATTATCCATGGTTTTAGGTAAAGGCTGTTTCAGATCGAGGCAGACTTAGACGAGACAACATCGGTGATAACGATTGCCGTTTTGCATTATTCTTTTTTATTTCAGGATGTTAGAATCTGTTAAATTAAAATTAACATTCATGCATCGCTTTGTAACACTATATGTTAACCTTTCTATTAATTCTTTTATTTTTCATTTTGTCTGTTATCTATCACTAGAATGCAAAATAGATTGAAATCAAATGGCGAAAAATTTTTAATTTACGAAGAGATTACAGTAACCCGCCTGTAAAAGTATTTTCTCTAAGACGATCACCAGCAGCAACCTGAATTTTATACTAATTAACACACAGGTTTAGAATACTTATTATCTGCAGGTATGTTACTTACTGACTGACAGTTAATTACACTATACATGTATATTTTCTTTAAATGTTTTATTTAGCAATTTCAAGAAGAATCAGTACTCATATGTTAAAAAAATACCTATTTAATTTTCTCTTTCGGTTAAGTATTTCTTTCTAAAGCACTTTGAACTTCGTAAATCAATAAACCATCTTTTTGGTTTCTAAAGCATGATATAATTGCTTTTATTTATTTAACAAAATTTAGAGCTGATAATTAATGTAAGCGCAATCTAGGCTTTTTGATTTGAAGAATTTTCCATTTTCGGCTTGATCACCCTCACATTTTTTAAACATCTGTGCGGTAACGAATTTTCTGTTATTAGCAGTGTTTTTGTTATATTTAAAGCGCCCACTGACAGGAACAGAATAAATCTTCGTTTCATATTTTTACAAACATAGATGTCTGAAGCTTCGAAAACCTATGATTTAGCGGGTACTGAGGAATGAATACAATTCATCTTATCAACGTTGTAAATATTTTCATGAAATTATCCCTTTTTATCAATGAGAGTAATTGTATAACTAATTTATTATATCAGTCTTCACAAATAGAAGATGAGAAATTTACCATTAGTTTTTCAGAAATAAGTTTCGTAGCATAAATTTTCATTGACGAGTCCATAAGATAAATTAGATTACGCTGAGATAACAATAAAACTCATGTTTCCGAAATTTGTTAAAAATATTTTGCTTATAAAGTATTTTTTCTGCTGAAGATTTATTTTATAATAACAAAATATCTGAAAATTCTTTGCACTGATATCATAAATAAATCGGTTATGATGGTTGAAAATAAATACCGAACAATATCTGCCAGTTTAATGAATTATCATCTTGGAGAGTAGCATTGTAATTATTAGTGCCATTCTTCAGTTGTAATTAGAGTTACTGCTCACTTCTAGAGGTGGCATTCTATAGGAAGTGGTCGCTAAGGTAGGGTTTTCTTTAATTTGAAATTTTATGCATCTCATGTAATTTTATTTTTAACAATGTATTGCAATAAATATATTGTTGCTTGTGTACAGGGTCAAAGGATTGACTGCACACACACGTCCGATCATAGGTTTGTAAGGTTTTAGTTAAACTAACAAAGTTTTATTTTAATTTATACTTTTCTATCTGTTCTCATTTCAACTTCCCGTTAGAAGAAGCGCGCGTTTCAGCTTTATGCTAATTTGAAGTGGAGCCAAGTTATATTTAAGCGAGAGGTAGAAACCTTTCAGTGTGAGAGAGCTTTTAGTCTCAGACCACTGTTACTCTATTCGACGTTCGCCTGACCAGCTAGTATTTAAATTCTAAGCCGTAGCGCTGTTACTTATTGAAGTAATTCTAAGTGCGTTAGTATTAGTTAAATCTTGCAACGCACCATTTAGTTTAGAGGCCAACCTCGCGTTATAGCTCTGCGAACAACGACTAATTTCTATTTAGTTTTAGCTTAAATTAGTTTAATTGTTCATTTTAGACCGAAGTGTGGTCTCTACTTTCTGTATCTCTCCCGAGTTGGGAAGTGGTTGTAAATAATTGTGATTTAATTAAAGAGGATTTTAAATCCCTTTCAAGTGCAGTTCTTCTACCACTGATACACAATATTCTACCACAGAACATAGCTGCATTCAGCTCCCTGTTCAAGATCAGGACTTTAAGCTGTCACGAAGATGTTTTCCAAGAATATGCACCAGACACTCAGTCCTGACAGGTTGACATTTATTTCTTATCAAATGAAAAACTTCAAAGTACTGGAACTTTCCACAGAAATACTCTCACAAGTTATTACGGTACCACAGAATATAATCAATAGTTACACTTCAAACTACTAAGGATGTTGAACACAATGCAATTTAAAGCGCACCTAAAGGTAAAGCTGACCCGGAGATAATCTCAGTTCAGGCGTAACTAACAACCCGCAACACCAATAACTGAACTACTACTGAGAGCAGATTCTCTCCCTTCCTGGCCTAAATAGCTTTCCTCCGGCCGTTGAGATATTTCTAGTACTTTCTGCTTCTCGAAATTACTGGAAAGCACTATGAGGGTTGAATCACGGTTACAACTAACATAGTGATCAATTACATTTATTTAATTACTATTCCTATTACGGTGATACAGGAAACCGAACCAAAATGTCGCCAAATACTATCCAAAATTTGGCGAATTTAGCGATTTCTCTCAAAGATACCGAGATACCTATTTATTCAATGTTAAATGAACTTGCCCTTGTATTCTTAATTTTCTGGCATAGCTTCTTTCCTCAGATTTTTCATGTTAAATTACACAGCGAAATACAACAATTTCACTTATAATTGCAATAAAATCATCTATCTATGCACAAAATTCGTAACAACATCATTTTCCAAAAAGAATTTAATCTATACAATAGGGAAAATATAAAAATTTGTAAACTTTAAAATATGGAAAACCCTCTCCGGATCTACATTTCAAACGAAATGCAAATAGAACATAGGTTTTATAAAATCACACCGGGTGCGTTTGAGAGCTTTTACCGCTTATGGAAATATTTCGCGATGTGTACATGTATTTCATGGCCAGAAATCCTCGGTATTGGACAAAACGTAGAACCAAAACATTACTCTAAAGGCATGAAATTAATATTTATGTTTTGGAAGGCATAAATGGTGCAAGTAAACATTCTGAAATGCATTTCTCACAACATCTTAACTTCAAAATTTAGAAATATAAATAATTATAAATAGATGAGTAAAATGGAAGAAATTTGAATGTTTTGAATAAGAAATATATGTGCCAAATTATGCTAAATATTCATTTCGTGAAATCAAAAGATAAATCATTAAAATACAAAATTTTAAAGAACATTCGTTCTTAGCTTCTATATATGTAATTTTATTTTTACAGGACTGAAAAATTGCATGCAAAGAGAAAGATTTTCCATTTTCGTATAGCAATTTAAAGATTGCATCCTTTAATTACTTAATTTTTTCCCGAAGAAAGCAAAAATAAAAAAACGAAGTATCATTCCTGAGAAATTTAAATTGAATTATCCTTTTCGAAATGTTGTGCTTGAAGTTTTTGTTACTTAAACAATGAATTTGAATACATTTAGAAGGTAAATATTACAAAAGAAGATTATTTCTGTAATTCAATATTCATGAAAGGAAATTCATTTAAAAATCTTACAATATCATACATATGTTTCACTTTTATATTAGTTAAAAAATAAGACGGAAATTATTAAAGAAATTGAGAAAATACCGAAAAGGAAACAAGTTAGGGAGATGGTAATTTGTAATTTAAAATGCAACTAAAATATCGACTCACGTGAGTTCGGTTACGTGACTCACTTTAGCAGAAAAAGGCAAAATTCAGTTTTCTACAGACAGTTGACCAAAGAAATATTAATAAGAATGCCATTCCCTTTATCTACTAGAATTTTTGTATTAAAAACTGGGTCTGCAACATACAAAATTAACACAATTAATACTTTCAGAAGATCGTAGAATGAGAAAAATGTTGTGTCATGAATTTGAGAGCACTTAAAATGCCTCTGCAGTTAGTAGATCGTTCTTTAATCGATAAAAATTATATTTAGATTCTTTTAAAACATGGTTTTGTTGTACACAAAATTAAGTATATAATAATTGCCAAACGAAAATTATTTTAACTACATCATGTCCGAAATGAAAACATACCTAGATCGAATTTCAGTACAACAGTGCTTTTATTAAGATATAGGTGGCACGGACGCACTGCAATAAGGCAAGCAACAAAAAGCAGTTTGCCCTTAACTCTATCAACACAAATCAAATTAGCATAATTTTGGATTTGAATATACTTTTATTTAGGGCACTTTTCTCTTAACCGGAGAGAAGAATGAGGAAATGGGCAGACAATAGTTTCGGGAATAATATGAGAACTACTCCTGAAAAAGAAATTTAAAATTAATAGGTCGTTTCTTAATCTGGCAAAAATTTTGTTTAGAATAACTGGTTTTGCATGTGGTTTTTAGAAAAACTGGCCAAAATAACAGTGCAAATAATTCTCCGTCTTGAATTACTTATAATCATTTTCACTACAAGAGAAAATGGGTAAAAAGGGGTATGATGATTTTCGCCTTGAATAAAAACTGATTTAACAAAAATGTCTCAATTAATGAATCGTTTCTTAATCTGCTAAAAGTCTTTTCTGATAAAAACTGATTCTGGAACATGTAAGGTCAATACTTGGAATAGCTGTCAAACTCTAACGACTTAAAATACTCGAACCAAATTAGAAAATGGGGAAATCTATTTTGATACTAACTGAAAAACGTTTCTTAAAAAACTATTTCGTAATGTGCAAAATTAATCCTGAAAAAAAAATTTTTTTTAATCTTTCAGATCTTATATTACTCCCAAAGGGACTTTTTTCATTTGCATACACATACTCGTTTCAAAAGCAGGCTAATGTTCCTTTGGGCTAAAAATATTTTAAAATAGCTTATCTTTAGAACTTCCGATAGACAGTCCCGCGCGCTGAAGATAATTTTTTAAATTTTATAGTGTTATTGGTTTGCTTTGAAGTCCTTGAGTTTGTTAATCAAAAATTCATTAAGTTTTACAAAATATGAAATACCCAATGAAAGAAACACGAAATTCAAAATTCGGACTTCCAGGTTCATGTGGAGGACTACGTCATTCAAATTTTGATGGCTTTAGGTAGCGTTGTTTTTTCACAATTCAAAAAACATGCATACATTCATGCAAATTCTTCATTATTTAATTTTTTTAGATACAATACGGGGTGATAATATTTCGTGGAAACATTTTGAAAAGTGATTCAACGCGAAATCCCCTTTTGAGACTAATAACCCTTCTGAGCTAACGCTCCTTTGGACTAATAATTTTCCAAATAAATCAGTCAAATAACTTGAATCACATGGGAAAAAGGTAAAAAATGTGCAAAATCTACTGCAGTATTTATAGGAGGGTCAAAATTCATTTTTTCTCTATTTATAGTAAATTTACAGGTAAGAAATAATGCCTTTCTTTGATGTACTGGCAGCAAATCATGATGGCATGCGTATAATGTTATGTTTTAGGTATTGCTCATCGAAATTTATATTTTCAACTTACATCTTTAGTTGAATTTTATAATTTTGATACTATCCTCAGTTCCAAACCAACACTTTTAAGGAATAATAACTTAAATAACTTTTGCATATGAAGACAAAGTTTCTTAATTGATTATAGTGATCAAAATTCTCCATCCTAGTGATTTCTTTTCCATAATATCTACGTAGATATTTAAATTTTGCGTAATATGTACTAAATGTTGTCCAGTGATCCAATTATTGTACTCTGAAATTCTATCTTGATTGATTCATTTCTTAAAATGAGGCCATGTGCCTACCACCAGCCGTTCAGGATGTTTTATCTCATGTAATATTTTTGAACCACCTTGTGCGTATATATATGTAGAACGAGCTTATTTATTTGAGGCGGAAGATAATTTTGTAGATTTGTGGAGAGTATCTTCCTTTATCACGGACCACACTTTTTCAGAATGCTCGCTGACATAGCACTAGAACAGGCAGGGAGCGTGACAATTATGGGAAGACATGTAAAGGTGGAGACTTTTTTTAAATTGAATTCAGTTACGTTACACGTAATTCACGTATAACTCACGAGTTAATCGAAAATACTCCCCTACTAAAAACGTTCGTGGAAAACTCGTGAATAAAATCCACATGACACGAATTTCATCCACATTGCACAAGTTTATTACACGACACGATTTTCGTGCCACGTGGGTGAAACTTGTAATTATTGAATTTGTCTGTTACATGCCATTAATCTAATATCTACAGAAAAAGCGTGTAAAATGGCATGACACGGAATAGATTACTCGTTTCATAGCGAAAACGCAGTCGAAGCATCTTTAAACCATTCAGCATGATGTTTAAGTAGGAAGCGTTGATTCCTTTGATCAAAGTATATCACTATTAGGCAACAGCTACTTTATATGTCAAATGTTTAACCCTCAGATAATCGTGTTCTTTTCTATCTAAAGGGATGGATGTTTTTGAAAATTCAAGATAAACCCAATGACGACGTACTTAACCTTTGTCTAAAAGAGCCATTTTACCAATTTTTCCAAGAATGCCATAACTGCTGTAACAAAGGTGCATATTTTGGATAGATATTATATTTAACTTCTGGTTACGAGGATGATACCAGCTATCTTTACGTTCAGTTCGAAAGCACAATTAACTCAACTGCAATTAAAAGTGCAGCAAAGACGAATATTCATCAAAAGACGATAAGCAAAATTGTATTCTACTAGATGAACATGCTGTAACCAGACCATGATTCCTTAACTGTCGAACTATATCATTCTGTAATATGTCCTATATTAAAATAGTTCATCATAAAAATATTTGTAAGTTAGCATGAAAAATGAGAATGACATTTTGATTGTTTCTGAGATACAAGTTCTGCTACAAAATATTTCACAGGTGCAGTAATGTATGACTTTTCTACGATGTTTAGTTTTTTGGACAACGGATTTGTCATCGAAGGTGTAGTAAGTGTCCTAGCAACACTTAATAGCCTAGATCTGATATTTCGATATTTTTACCTGCGTAGTCACTTAAAAAGAATGATTTGTATTGAGGAGATTAATAGCCTGTAGTTACTTTGGAAAAAGAATCCCTCATGTTGGACGTCAACCTGATCTAGTTTCATCTAACGTGGTTACTGAAGTGAAAGCATGAACTAAGTCTGGTGACTGTAATCGAAAGACGTCATTTAAATAAAATAAATACCCTTAAATAAGATTTTACCTTTAAGTAAAGGTATAAATATGACTAAACCAAGATACCAATTAAATATTATTCAATCTGACGCCTGCTTATTACTCATTTATTATTTTAGTAAAAGAATATAGAAAATATTACATAAAAACAATGCATAAATACAATAAGTGAATACGTGCACTTTAAAAATGTAATTTTGCTTGCATGTCACTTTTACGTCTCTCTGCACATCGAGATGATCTTATTGAAGAAGTCAATCTTCTGTTCTATGAATTAACCACTTGGTGAACAGGTTGCACCATCAGGTAGCATCCTTTAGGAGACAGTTTCAATAGCCATCCTATGATGACGCCAAAATTCTATCTCCTGCTAATTTGTCGCTACAACATTCTGAAAAGAATTTAGTTGGTATGGGACAGTGAAGCGGGAAATATAGTGCTTTTACTGTAAAAACGTTAAAAAAATGGCATTTACGTGATCGCTCACTTGAATTTATAAGGATTACAGAATTGATCGAAATTGTGCCATTCTATCACGTTATGCAATCAAGACGTAAGTTTGAAACTTTGAGGGTGCAGGTTTTATGCTCAAAACAAAAAGTAGCAAGGCTAAAACAGTACTTATACCCAAGATTATGACGAATGTGAGAGAGGCTTTTGAGTGTAGTCTAGGGCGGTCTGCGAGTGGCTATACTTTATCACTTGTGCTGCAGCATACTTAATGATCTGAAGCTAAACTTTAAATCACCCACACAATACAGGATCTAGAAAATAAGGCAAATTTCCATAAAGCTAGGCTGCAGTTCATTAACGTAAGCCTGAAAGAATTTACAAAGTTTCGGCGAGCGCGCTTTCTCGAAACTAACTTTCGAATCATCTGACTAATTCCAGACGTAGATAACCTACTAATACAGGTCCTGGATATTTCTAGTATTCAAGGAATTTATGCCATGATATCTATACCCTGCGTCGCACACAGAACTCGAGTTATCTGCTAATTGAACTATTCAGAAATGGTTACTGAATTTCCAACTGTTAATTGAAATCCCTCACTCAAATGTGTTTGCCAAATTACGTTAAGAAAATTCATTTCAAGATGCAAGGATTTAATAATGCACTTCATTTACTACTTCAATTCGTTAATTTTAATAATTATAGGGGCATGTTTATAAAACGGCATTTTTAACTTTGTTTTTTAATAAGACTTTATATTTTGCTTTATTTAAAATCTTCCAATATCAAATAATTTATTTTTTGCCTTTCTTCGTCATATTCTTATTGCTGTTATTTAAATGTTTCGATAATCATTCAGGACTCAAATTAGATAAAATGAAGAACTCCTGTTTTTCTCAATTTTAACTTCTCAATTAAGAACTCGTTTCAATTGAAAAGTTAAAAATTACGCATATACATTAAGTAAAGCTTGAGACACGTTATCAGTGTATAGTTTTAGAGTAATTATGTTATTCTGAAGGAGAAGAACATGAGCACTGCGCTCACCAGGATTCGAACGTGGACCTCTCGAATACGTGCCAAGTGTGCTACCGTTACACCACGAAATCATGCGGAAAGAAGAGAGAAAATATCTTATATCGTAATGTACATGGGTCTACAAAGATAAAAGTGCATGAGAATAAGTCATTTTAAAAATAGCACTGCCAAGCGGACGGTGCAATCGAAATGAAATTTTGTGCTCTTAATGACTCATGAAAATTCCATTTGAACACTAAAAGTCAAGTTTCGTTAGTTAGGTGGGAAAAAATGGTATGGTTGGATATGTAAAGGAAGATTTACGTCCACATTTCTGCCGAAAGTTCTTATCGAAGAAGTGTTTACATAGATACCTGAATCAAGCTTTTACTAGCATAGAAATCTTCCGATGTATCATATAAAATTAAATGCAAAATATTGTACAGACTAGTGTTAGTCGGATGATGATGTTATTAATATTACCAGAAAAAAAGCATTCCGCTTCAAAGCAAACTGAGAAAATATTTTCCAGGTGTACAGCCAGTTTAAAAAAAAAAAGAAAGTTTGGTTGCTATGGAGTGGCAACGGAGAGAAAGAGGTTCTCAGCGAAGAAGCAAGTTTTGTTCGGGACTGATACTCTCTCGGTCGGATTTTTTTGTTTGGTTCCACTGTGCTGGAAAATGATTTTCAATGATTATTTTTACTCGACCTTGTATATTTCCAACTTTATAGTTGTTTTCAAATAGAATATTTCAATAAATGTACTCGAAATGAAAAGTGTATTACTGGCGCAGCCGAAAAGCATCGAACCATCATAAAGCAGGTGAGAGCTCTACTTATTTTGTAAATGCATGCTCCCACGTATTTAAGCGATAATAATTATTTGGGCGAAAATTAGTTCAGAATTACTAGAATGGAATTATTGCTTTCCGTCATGGAATATTAGTTTTGGTTACTTGCCAAAGTAACCAAAACTAATAAATAAATACGTCAGTATTTGAAAGCAATTTCGTTTACTTGTCAAAGTAAGGAATACGCCAGTGTTCTAAGTACTTTCGTTTTACTCGTCAGAGTAAGTGAATAACATATTCTAAATAAAGTTATTATGAAGTTGATTCTGTTTCGATTTTCGTCCCAGATAATTGGAAAATTATTCTAATATAATTGAATTTATTACGCATTATATGTGAAAATAAAAGTACCTTAATAAACTTTGATTTCGATATTCTAACGCACGCCAGTGCATAATTTTATATTCTGTTTACGAATGGTAAATATTGTGTTGAACATATATTTATATGAGCTAAATAATTGAAAATTATTCTGGTATAATTGAATTTATTGTGCATTATATGTGAAAATAAAAGTACCGTATTAAACTTTTGATTTCGATGTTCTAACGTACGCCAGTGCATAATTTTATATTCTGTTTACGAATGGTAAAATACTGTGTTGAATATATATTTATATGAGCTAAATAATTGAAAATTATTCTGGTATAATTGAATTTATTGTGCATTATATGTGAAAATAAAAGTACCGTATTAAACTTCTGATTTCGATATTCTAACGTACGCCAGTGCATAATTGTATATTCTGTTTACGAATGGTAAAATACTGTGTAGAATATATATTTATATGAGCTAAATTACTATTTGAATCAAACAAAATAAAAATAATAACATTCACAAAAAAGGGGTTGCTTTATCTAAAAGTAAGAGTCAACTGATTGAATAACGTCAGTTAACGGTATTTGGCATCAAGCCAGCTGTTTTAAAGTCGCACATAACGGTTTTTTTTGTTGTTGTTGTTTGCTCTCCAATGAAAGAGACAGCTGCAATAATTTATTGATTGTTCTTTTTGAAGAAAATGCTTTTTATTGTAAACGAAAGTTACGAGATATAAATACTCGTGGGAAAAAAAAATATCTATGTGTTATGAAACTGTGGTTGCTTATTTTATTTTGATTATTTGTGATATCTTATTTTGTATTGCTGAATTGGTTTTCGCATAAATGATTCACTATTTAAAGTGTATTTAAAGGAAGATATTATCAATTTAAAAATTTAGTGAAATTAAATAATTTAGTTATAAGAAACCTCAATTAGAAAGTTTACTAAGTTACTTTAACTAAAGTTAGGGGTAAATTTAAGGAAGTATTAATAAGAAATTAGGTTTTCTTTATTAAATTTCTGTTAAAGAGTGAGGTTTATTCAAAATCAAACCATGGCTTTTATGGGACGTGGAAAAAAGGAGGATTTGTTAGTGTTAGCTTCTGAATTAGAGATTCAAGTGGATCCAAGTATGAAAATTTTAGCAATAAGAAATAAAATAGTTCAAAGTGAGACATACGATGAAGAATTTACTAAAGAAATATTTTTCACGATTGTTGAAGAGAGGAAAAGAAAAGAAGAAATAGAAGAATTGCGCAGGAAAGAACAGGTTGAGGAACAGAGAAGGAAAGAAGAAATAGAAGAAAAGCGGAGAAAGGAAGAATTAGAAGCACAGCAGAAAAGAGAGCAAATGGAATTTGAATTGAGAAAACTCGAAATTGAATCTCGTGCTCGTCTAACACAAACTACACCGATAAATGAAATTGGACAACGCAATTTCGATTTAATTAAGCTTATTCCTAAATTCAAGTTAAAAGACGACGATATCATGATTTATTTATCCTTATTTGAAAGACAAGCTAAAAGAGCAAAGATTGATCCTAAAGACTGGGTATCATGTTTATTGACTTTAATGCCATCTGAAATTATTCAACTAATTGGTAAAGAATCTGAAGAAAAATTTGAGGATTATGAGTACATTAGGGCCATTTTATTGAAGAGGTTTAAATTAAATCCTGAGAGCTTTAGGAAAAAGTTTGTGATGCACCAAAAGAACACTGAAAAATCCTGGAAAGATTTTTGCTACGACATTACAAGTTATTTTGAAGAATGGATCAGTGGGCTTGAAATCACAGACTTTGCCGGTTTGAAAGACCTCATTATCACAGACCAAATTAAGAAAAGAGTGCCTCATGAAGTAAGGGACCATTTTCTTGACGATTGGTTGAAGTTCGTTTCCCCGACCAAATTAGCAGATAAACTTGACGAATACGACAGTGTTCGTAATACTTCAAAAAAGACTGGGGGCAGCCCATCGAAAGACAAAACTCATGAAAAGTGGCGATCTCATTCACCACTTCCAGAAAGGACTTCCAAAAACAAATCGTTCTCCGTTCAGAACACGCCAAGAGTAAACCCTTCCCGTAAGAATGACGAACCACAAAAACAAATTTCCAAATTGACTTGCTATAATTGTGGGAAAGAGGGTCATACGTCTAAATTCTGCATCAAAAATCGGCTACCAAAAAATACTCCTGCAATAGCGCAAGGCAATTTAGTCCAAACACAGACAGCTCGCGCAGAAAAGGAAAAACTGGAAGTACTAACTGCCAAGATATCTATCCCCGTCTCAAAATCCGTGGACGTATCTAGCAACATAGATGATTTGAAACTTGTCAAGGTTAAATGCGGAGATGTTGTTCTAAATGGAATCGTAGACACGGGAGCACAAATTTCAGTAGTCCGTGAAAACCTGGTCGATGGCATACCTTGCAAAGGCGAAAGTAAAATAGAGATATCTTCTGCTTTTGGTGAGAATGAAATTATTCCTTTGAAAATTTTCCAGATGAAAATTGACGATGATCTTCATGGTAGAGTGTCCATTACCTGTGCTGTTTCGAGAAAGCTAGTTACCGACTTGTTACTGAGTTCTTCAGCTTATGAAACGCTCTGCGAAAATATTGAACTGTGTCACAGCAACCGTCAGTGGGTTACATCTTCCTCGGAATGTGAAGAATCAGATGACGGACCCTCACCAACTGAAGACATTATTTCAAATTTAGCTGTTGTCAATCAGATTTCCAAAGGAGACATAGAAACTGTGTAAACAGAAAGCAAAACAAGACTAAAATTTAGAACACTTCAAGAACAAGACGAGACTTTGGAAAAGTGTTTCGAATGGGCAAATAAGAATGAGAATTCATATGCTTTTGACAATGGCGTATTATTTCACTCTGAATATATCTGTGGTGAAAACATAAAGCAAGTTGTGTTGCCTTTAGAAAAAAGAAAAGAAGTTCTGAGAATCGCACATGAGATCCCTCTTGCTGGACACCTCGGTGAGAAAAAGACAATTCAACGAATCAAGTACTCATTCTTTTGGCCTACTATTAAGCAAGATGTTAAAAAATTCTGTGAAAGTTGTAAAGAATGCCAGTTGAGAAGGACAATTACATCTAAAGATAGAATTCCAATTCAACCTATCGTTAGACCAGAAACACGCTTCGAAGTATGGAGCGTGGATTGTATTGGACCATTAGAACCTCCATCCGGAAGAGGCCATCGGTTTGTAATATGTGCGGTCGACCTATGCACCAGATGGGCGGAAGCCACTCCCGTTAAAGAGATAAGTGCGAAAACAACCTGCAACGTTTTGATGAGGATTTTTGCTCAAACTGGGTTTCCCAAAATGATTTGTTCCGAACAGGGAACTAATTTCACAGCCACAGTCACCCGAGCTTTTGAAGATCTTCTTGGTGTATCTCCACGATTCTCCACGCCAGGACATCCAGAGAGTATGGGTGCTGTCGAACGTTGGAATAGAACCTTAAAAGAAATGATGAACAAAAACATCCAAGAACATGGGAGAAATTGGGATTTGCATCTTCCCTACCTCCTGTTTGCCTACAGAGAAGTACCACATAGCACCACTGGTCTGTCTCCCTTCCAGATGGTGTATGGAAGAGTGCCACCAGGACCTCTATCCTTGCTGAAAGAGATCTGGACAGGTGAACGTAGCATTCCAGTTACAGCTTCCCGTTCAATTGAAAATTATCTACAAGATCTTCTAGAAAAATTAAGAAAAGCTCATGACATTGCGTCAGCAAACTCCAAAATAGCTCAAGAAGAATATGCTTCAAGATATAACTTACGTTCTAAAGAAAAGACTTTCAATGTGGGGGATAAGGTTCTCGTGCTAATGCCATCCTCGCCGCATAAATTGCTCAATACTTGGCAAGGACCAGCCACTGTAATCGAACTTACAAGGCCACACTCTGCCAAAGTCGAAATGGAAACTGGAAGTATAAGAGAACTCCACATAAATAAGTTAAGACCTTATATTGCTCGTGTAGATCACGTTGGAGTAATTTTTGACCAAGATCAAGACTTTGGGGATATTCATTATGCACCAGCGGATCCTATGAATAAATCTACCGAAGATATCTGGACTCAACTACAGAACTTGAAAGGTAATTTAAAACATTACCAACGCAAGGAACTATTTGATATATTAAAATATTACGCTGATGTTTTTAGTGACAAGCCGGGCCAAGCCAATGTCGATGGTCATGACATAAAGGTTACAGCAGACTGTAGTCCAAAAAGATTAAGACCTTATCGTGTGCCTGTTTCGCTTCAAGATGAAGTTGATCGCCAAATTAAAGAACTGCTAGAATGGGATCTTATAGAACCCAGTGACAGTGAATGGGCACATCCCGTAGTATGTGTTGCAAAAAGGAATGGCAGTGTTAGACTGTGCATAGACTTTAGGCTTTTAAATAGCTTCACAGTTCCGGACGCTTATCCGATGAAGATTGCTAAAGATTTACTCTTTGAGATAGGAAAAGCCAAATTCATAACCGTTCTCGATTTAACCAAGGGGTATTGGCAAATCCCGATGAAAGAACGAGCCAAACCGTACACAGCATTTGTCACTCATTCTGGACATTACCAATGGAAAGTCCTTCCCTTCGGTTTGAAAAATGCCGGAAGTACCTTCCAAAAATCCATAGATAAGGTACTTGCACACCATAAAAAATACTGCCGTTCATACATCGATGATGTGGCAATATTTTCTGAGACATGGGATGATCACCTCCATCACATTGACCAAGTGTTCCAGACCCTGAGAAACGTAGGTCTAACCGCGAATCTAGAAAAATGTGATTTCGGAAAGAGTCACGTAAAGTTTTTGGGTCACGTAATCGGTTCTGGCACTCACTCTCCAGATCCTGAGAAAGTAGAAGTTATCCGGAATCTGTCTAAGCCGGCCACTAAAAAAGAAGTTAGAAGTCTTTTAGGGTTAGCAAGTTACTATAGGGATTATATCCCAAATTTTTCTGAAATAGTTTTGCCTTTGACAAACCTTACGAAAAAGAGCGTTCCAAATAATATTCCGTGGGACTTTAATACAGAGGCATCTTTCAACAAACTTAAGGAAGAGCTGATTAAAATGCCGTCCCTACATACTCCGGACATAGACAAGCCCTTTCAACTCTATACAGATGCATCTGCATTTGCAATTGGAGCGTGTTTAGCTCAAAATGATGAACATGGCAAAGAAATGCCCATAGCATTTTTTAGCAAAAAGCTAACTCCTTGTCAACAACGATGGTCCACCATCGAAAGAGAAGCGTTTTGCGTCATCGAAGCTTTGAAAAAATTTGACACTTGGATTTTCGGTGCCAAAGTACAGATCGTGTCCGACCACAATCCCCTCACCTATTTGACTCAAAGTGCGCCTCATGGTGCTAAACTGTCTCGTTGGGCCTTAGCATTACAACGTTACAATATGACTGTCACATACCGCAAAGGCAGTTCACATGGGAATGCTGATGCCTTATCAAGATTAACAGTCAACTCATAAGCAAAATCAAATTATAAAGAAAGCCTATTTCACAACGTAAATTAAAAATACTTCCAACAGTGATAAATTAATATTGTAGTATATTTTTTTGACAGTGTGTGTATATTCATGTCTTTACATTTTTATGTTAATTATGTGTTCATTAAATCGTTTTGGGGGAGCTGCATATTTTGGAGCTCTCACCAATAATTCATTGGTTGAATAGAAGCTGTGTTGCTTGTTTTTTTTTTACTGTATTTTCAGGATCTCCTTCTCTGAACTCTGAGCAGCATTGTCTCCATGGTGACGAATGCGCTTCCCATGGGGGGACTTGTACAGCCAGTTTAAAAAAAAAAGAAAGTTTGGTTGCTATGGAGTGGCAACGGAGAGAAAGAGGTTCTCAGCGAAGAAGCAAGTTTTGTTCGGGACTGATACTCTCTCGGTCGGATTTTTTTGCTTGGTTCCACTGTGCTGGAAAATGATTTTCAATGATTATTTTTACTCGACCTTGTATATTTCCAACTTTACAGTTGTTTTCAAATAGGATATTTCAATAAATGTACTATAAATAGAAAGAAGTAGTATTACTCCAGGGCTAATATTTCCAAAACAATTGTGTGGTGTACACAAGAAGAAGGATTTCTAGTGTAATTAAACTTATGGCAGTTCATAAATGTTACATATTAGTTGAAGAATGAAGCTTTCTGCTCTTTGTGCGTAAATTATATAATATTTTACGTTTCTCTTCATTTATGTAAATTTATGTTATGTCATATCGGTTTAGCAATGTTTGACGTTCGAACAGCTATAAATCTTGCTATCAATTCTGACAGAAGCAATTTGCATTCCCTATCAGGAGTCATTATATGTACATGATAAATCGTAACGACTAGACAAGGTGTATGCATCTGCATTATTTGCAATTGAAAATTTAAGGTGAAATCTAGTAAGTGTCATTTTTGTTGGACTATTTTCGTAAAGTAATATATGTCAAGCGTACAAGAAGACCGAAAGTCTGAGAGACAAAAATGATAATAGACGAAAGAACTGTGATACGTTTGGCTGATTAAAAAGGAAGAAATTCGTCGAGTAACAAATCAGAAAATACCTTGAGCTACAAAATTTCACCAATATCAGTATACTACATTTTGAGAAAAGATTTATAGGTACTCGATGCTTGATGCTTCACTGATTGACCCAAAATTAATGGAACAAGAGTTGATGGTGAAGGAGAGAGACGCATGTCTTCAAAACCGTTAGTGACAAAACTTGAACAAATTTAACTAGATTTGAATCAACTTTGAAATCGTTGCCAATTCCTTGACGAAGTCTATATTCTAGGGACCCCAAGATTTCCGATGCGAGCTATCATAATTGACGTAAATGATAATCTCTGCTTAGGATTATCAACTAATTATCATGAAAGTGTCAAATATTGAAAAACTGTGACTACAGCATAATATAGCTAACTATTTGTAGAACAATGTATAAATAAGGACCTAATTTGCTGAGGAGGAGGGACCATTCTTTCTGACCGTTAGTGCTCAATTGCATATTGGAAGCTTTTAATAGATTTTCTGATCGACTGCAAAGTTTTCTCCTGTATCATCCTGTATTTGAATACACAAGAATTTAAGTTCTTACCTAAATCAAAACAGCTCATCCACTGACGATATTTCCCCTCCCTGGAAGAAATTCTTCAGTGACTACCAAAGCTTCTGAGAACTGAATGCGAATAGCAAACTGCAAGTAACAACAACAAATCTTCCGTAACACTAGATCACATCTATTAAGAACTAAGGAAACTACGTAGAACCACTGTTAAAAATAAATTTGCATTATTTTAAAATTATTTTTTATTTTTTCCTGTTTGACCATCGTTTGCTATAAAGGCGCTGTGCCCGTAGGAGTAATTCATAGAAACGAAGTTATTTACCATTTTGTTTCATTTTGGAACGTTTAGCAATGATTAAGTTGAAATCGTTTAAATTATTAGGCGCATTTTGTAATTTAAATTATAAATTGATAAAGAAGAGTGTTTTTGTACAATTGTTTCTTCAAAATATATTTTATATTCATTAAAATATATAAAAGTATTAAAGCTGCTTATTGCAAAAGAGTCAAATTTAAGGGGTAAAAAACCGTCCATGCTCGAGAGCATCAGTTATGGAACCAGCAGTAGGCGGCTGGCGAGCTGCAGTTTGGTTATGCTAGGGAAATTGGAATAGAAATCTTGAAGTTAGAAAAAAGAGTTTTGGGGAGTAACTACTAATCTTAACCACTATTTTTGTTCACTAAATTAGACTCAATCGAATTCAGCTTTCGCCATCCATATTTGTTCCAGCGAATCAAAGACCTGCACCAAAGCATATTTGCAGAATTTGTCTTTTGAATTTCATATGTTGTACTCTTAAATTTTAACTTAGTATTCTCTTAACTATCTCTTAACTATTCGACGTCTTCTAATACTATACGAGGTTTTAACTTTGTTAGGCTAAAGATCTATTAAATATGTTTATTTTAAACATTTTCCCGAAGTGTGTTACTTAAAAACATGAGGCACTAAATCGCCTGTCTGTCTTCACGGAACCGGAGATTAATATATAAGATAATTATGCTTTTTACAAATTTAGTTTAATGAAGATGGTTTCTGATACTAGTTTTTCTGTCGGTTCACAGTAATACAAACTTATTTGTTTCTCCGGTTAAAGTTCGGTTAATACATAATCAGCTAGTCCCCTTTGACAAATCAGGAGTTGACTGTAGCTCAAAACTGGCTGGGTAATCCTTTTTTTACATTTCAAATAAGTGTTCTATAAGCATTTTCTGAAGCAGCTCCGGCGCAACAACATGGTACTTCTTCAGCAGGGTTCGCTCTAAACATATTTCGAGATACAGTATAACACCGGACCAAGAATGTTAATCGACAAAAGACTTCTGCGTGTCCTTTTTTCTAACATATGCCTCATGTTCCTTAACGTGAAATTTTAAGGTTCTCTTAGTTTGGCCAATGCAAATTAAACCACACTGGCAAGGAATCCTGTAAATACCCCAGGAATTCATATCCGGAATAGGGTCCTTGAGTATGGAACTCGGAATTTTATTGACCCGAAAGTTAAATTTCTGTAAAATACGTGCAACTTTATAGCTAATTGAGGGAAAGAAGGGAATGACAACAGAATTTTTATAATCTCCTAAAGTCTGCCTTTTGGTGTGTTGAGATGAGAATTTCTTAACTGCTTTATTAATAATGTTGGGTGTAAAGCCCCTTTCAATAGCTATTGCTTTTAAATAATTTAGTTCTTCATCGAGAATAGTTTGGAAGAGCAAACTTGAAGAGCACGGAAAACATAGGAATAAAATGAAGCTAACTTTTCTTTAGTCGGATGACATTATTTGAAGTGTGGTGGAAGGCAAAAAAAGGTTTAGCTATATTAGATAGGTTTAGCTATATCAATTATTTTTAAGGTTTATCTATATCAGGTAAATTTGTTTTTGATAGTATGTACAAATTTAGATGAAATTACTCGAATGGAACTCTTTGGTAATTTGAAAAGCACTTGAGTATAAATATTGAAAGATATATCCCGTGTCAATAGATGAAATATTTTAGCATTCTATTACGGAAATCTCCTGAAACTAATTGTTAATAAAATATTAAATCTCCTCTGCAGGAAATCACACCTTACCTCGTTTAAATATATATAAAACAATAAATAAAAGTGTATGTATCTTTTGTGACACGGATACTGCTCAGAGAAAAAAAGGAATCTCTTATTTAATAAAAGTGCAGTGTTTGGCCAAAGTTACCTTTAAGGATCCTTAAAAACAAAATATACTATTATTTCAGACATTTTCCCCAACTATATTAATGCAGATAAACCTTTCCCGAGCTTCACTTTTGATGAAAGGCAGGTATGCTAATATGTGCTCCATTTTTCTTTTTATATTAAATTAAAGCATTGAATAATATATTTAAAAGCAAAGGCTTAAAAGTTAAATTATTCCTTATTTTAGTATTTTCCTGAGATAAGATTATAATATCAAATGACGAAACACTTCAATTACAGTAACCAATAAGACATTGTGACTTTCTCTTTATCTGTAAAATAGTCCTGTGGCTAATTTTTATAATATTTATGATAACTAGTAGTTATGCTTTTCTTATTTGATAAGAAAAAGTATTTATACTTTATTTATAGCATGTCATAGAAGCTCATAATATCGAGAAAATACATAACATAGTACATTATCTACTAAATTAGTTAATTATTTTTCCAATAAATTTATGTGTAATATGAATGAAATCTTCAGTCAGACAGGCTAACTAATTTTCTAAATATGCAACTAACTTCTTAATAAGCAAACTAAATAACATTATCTTTTTAACTAAATTTTTTATTATATAAACTTTTGTATGGGCGAGAAAAACTTG